>JBAMCH010000016.1:0-219088 GCA_037075245.1 Drosophila mimetica | reverse complement strand
CAAAATACCTTTTAAACGAGATACAGCACAAGTCTGTAGCTTTAGTAGTTTAGAAGTTACATCCTTCCGTATTTTAGCTATTTATAGCTGTTATCCCGCTAAACTAGCGGGTTTTTCCAAAAGTGGTAAAACTAAAGTTTCTTAAATCGAGCTGTTGAACATCATATCAAATTTTCAGGACTTTAAAACCATGTTTTGGGACACACAGACAAACTGACAAACAGAATTAAATTTTCATTTTGACAAGGCCCCCGCAAATTTGTTTTCGGTATAACTTTTAAACGGAGCATCGGATTTTACGATATGACCCCTCAATTTTCAGTAGGAATAAAACTTACTAAGTGCTAGGGGCCAATGATCCCCACCGACCCCCACAGATCCAAATTTCTAAAATTTCACTTTTAAACTTTCACCGCTCTCTCTGCCAAACCAATTGATTTTCTTGAGGTCTTGGTATGCAATCCTTTAAGATTTAGCAATACCTTTAATTTGCTGTATTACTCATTACGGTCGGACCATCATAGCAGATTATCATTTTTTCATAGTAGTTGCCTTCGCACACTCTCCTTGTCAGCTTCGTCACTACATGGACTGTCGTCCATAGTAATAATCGACTTTTTAACCGCGCAATTTGAGTGTTTTATAGCTGTTGTATTTTGTTTTCGCATGCACTATGGGGCATTTGACCTGTTTTTTTGGCATTAATTCATAACTTCAAAACAAAACAACTTTTTTGAGTTCGGTTTATTAAAATTAGTTTATAATATCTAACCAAATTTTTTGAAAAAAAATAGTCAAAGCCACTTCACTAAAAAGAATTTTTTGTTTGTTTATTTTTTTAAATCTTAAAAAAAAATTTTATGTTTTCTATAAATGGGGAGAATGGGGGGAAGCATACAGGTCAAAGTGTCTGATTGCATTCAACTTGGTGAATGCCAGCATGATTCCTGTCACTGCTTTCTTTAAGCCGACGCACTACCTCCACGTGGTTCTCCCTTGATTGTCACTCAAACTAAAGCGCGCGACGAGAGTCCTAACTCTACAAACTAGGAACTGGAACGTACGAACATTGTACAGACCTGGTGCTGCTCAACATCTAGCAGATAATGTAGGGCTGACATCACTGCTATCCAGGAAATGCGATGGCTAGGACAAGGCTGCATAAAGAAGAAGAACTGTGACATTTACTACAGCTGCCATCCAGAACGGCATGAATTTGGTTGTGGTTTCGTTGTAGGTGCCAGGTTGCAGCGCCGAGTGTTTCACTTTATGCCAATAAACGAGAGAATTGCAACGATCCGAATTACTGCCAAATTCTTTAACATCAGCCTGATATGCACGTGCACATGCCCCAACGGAGGAAAAGGACGATGCCACCAAGGACGCTTTCTATGCGGAGCTCGACCAAGCTTATGGCCGCTGTCCTTCCCATGACATTAGAATTCTCCTCGGGGATTTTAATGCCAAAGTAGGAAGAGAAGACACCTTTGGTGCCACCGTCGGGCGATTTAGTCTACATGAGGCCACCTCGAGCAATGGTCTCAGATTAATAGGCTTTGCAGCTGCGCATAATATGGTAGTTCGTAGTACTGGATTCCGTCATTTGGACATCCATAAGGCATCTTGGCTCTCTCCCGATCGACTGACCAGAAATCAGATTAATCATGTTGTGATCGATGCAAGGCACAAATCTAATATACTCGACGTGCGATCCTGTCGGAGTCCCAGCATCGACTCCGACCATTATCTTGTTGCAGCTAAGATTCGCACACGGCTATGTGTGGCGAAGATTGCACGTCGAAGTGCGTTAAGAAGGCTGGACATCGGAAAGTTGCAATCACAACAGGCGAAAGATGCATTCTCCACTCACGTCTCGGGGCTATTAAGCCGAGCACCTTTAATACCTGAAGACATAAGCGATATGTGGGCGCTCATATCCCACTCCCTGCGAGCTTCGGCAGAAGAAGTGCTTGGATTGTAGCGTCTTCTAACAAGGAATCCATGGTACGATCAGGAGTGTCATGACGCAGTAGCTGCAAAGGACGCCGCCTACAGGAGAACACTGCAGGCTGGGGCGACACGAGCTATTGTGGATGTCTGCAGGTCGAGAAGAAGAGACGAAAAACGCCTTTTCAGACGCAAGAAGAAAGAGGGAGGAAAGGCGAGAGTGTGAGTGCATAGAGAGCAGCAGATGCAGGAATGAAGCACGTAACTTCTACCAGAGGGTCAAGCGTCTGACCCAAGGATTTAGGACTGGTGGAGTGGCGTGCAGGGACGATGATGGAAATCTTGTCACAGAAACAGAGGTCGTGCTGAGGTTAAGGAGGGATCACTTCTCGAGTCTGTTATCTGGCTCAAGCACAGACTCTGAAGACTATGATCCACGAACCCCAATCTATGGCACTGATATTGAAGTGCCAATCCCAAGTCATATCGAAGTCAAGGATGCAATCCAACGGCTTAGAAACAACAAGTCTGCAGGCGCTGACGGCCTGCCGGCAGAATTGTTTAAGGCAGCTGGTGATATGTTGGTAGGGAGCATGCACCAACTAATCAGCAAGATATGGCTCACAAAGAGCATGCCCGAAGATTAAAACCTCAGCATGATCTGTCCCGTCCTGAAGAAGGGTGATGCCACGGTGGTCACCAACTACCGCGGAATTAGTCTTCTTCCAGTTGCATACAAGGACCTAATGAGCGTATTGTGTAAAAGACTGAAACCCCATGCTGAAGCACTGATTATCAGTGCGGGTTCAGGCCTGGCAAGTCCAATGTTGACCGGATTTTCACCTTGCGCCAAATCCTGGAGAAGTCCTACGAAAACCAAACCGACACTTACCATCTTTTCGTCGACTATAAAGCCGGATTTGATAGCCCCCGGCGAGATCGCCTATATGCCGCCATGTCTGAGCTTGGTATAAAGCTGACTGGACTTTGCCGAATGACATTGAGCAAGGAAGGAGCATAGGAAGTGGCCAATCCGAAACCTTTACTACCAGGTGTGGCCTCAGACAAGGTGACTCACTGTCTTGTATGCTCTTCAATATTTTAATGGAGAGTATTATAAGAAAGGCTGGTGTGCATGGGACGGGCACGATATTAACCAACAGATGTGTCCAGCACCTTGGTTACGCTGATGATATTGATATCATTGGCCGCACCAAGCGTGATGTCACAGGAGCCTTCGGGGCTATTGAAAAGTAATCAGCAAAAGTAGGACTAGCAGTGAATATGGAAAAAACAAACTTTATGGTGTGCTCTAGCAGAGAATCGCGGCGTCTTGATTCTCAGCTGACTGCAAAGAACTATAGCTTTAAGTCCGTCAAGGAGTTCATCTACCTAGGCACTGCTATAACAAGCACAAATGATGTCAGTCTGGAGATTAAGCGGAGAATAACACTTGCCAACAGGTGTACCTTTGGGCTCAGTAGGCAGTTCAATAGTAGAGCTCTCTCTCGACGCACAAAAACCACACTCTACAAGACGCTCATTCTTCCAGTACTTCTATATGGTGCGGAGTGCTGGACAGTGACGCAGTCAGATGTAGCTGCTCTTGGAGTGTTCGAGAGAAAAATTCTTCGCAAAATCTTTGGTCCAATCTGCGTGGACGATGTTTATCGCATCACGAGCTGTATGAGCTGTACGGTGATGTTGACTTAGCCAGCCGAGTGAAATCTCAAAGACTTCGCTGGCTGGGCCACATTGCCCGTATGGATGAAGACGCTGCAGCTCGTAAGGTGTTTGATGCGGTGATTGTTGGGACACGAAGGAGAGGACGACCCCGAACGAGTTGGCAAGATCAGGTGATGGAAACCCTGTCCACACTTGGTGTTACCAACTGGCGAAGGCGCGCCCAGGACAGAGACGCGTGGAGGCACATTGCGCTTCAGGACGAGACCCGATAAAAGGGTTGTCATGGCCATATAATAATAATAATAAAAAATAAAAAACATTTTTAAACAAACATAAATAAAAAATTTTTTTATACTTTTTTCCTTTGAAGAGATATCGTTTTTTTTACTGTAAAATCCCATGTACTTGTAACCCAAAAACTGGCTATCCACTATAAAAATATTTTTTTAATGAAAAGAAACCGCAGAATGCTTTTGAATCAAATATTATTTTATTAGGAACAAAATTGTATTCAATTTTCATAACATTCCATCTTTCGAAGCAAGTTGTAGACAAATAAAGTGGCAATTTTACATTTTTTGGCGGTAGCAAAAAAAATGACTTTCTCAAAGAGTTGCAAAAAGTGCAGATTAGGACTGACTGTCCCGAATTAGGAATTGACCATTCTTTAATATGAAATAAACCGCTGGCTCAACAATTTTCAACATTTTTTGTAATCTCTATTGAAAGTTGAACTTTATATTCCAGGCTTTGATTACTAGGTATATGAAGCAATTGCTCGCAATACACACAAAATAAGGGGCATGCTAATATTAACAAATAGTATTTGCATTTAGAAAGAATATCCATTTTAAATTTTACGGTTCTACGTCTTGTCGTTGAAAAGATATTGATTTCATTGCGAAGTTTGATAAAATGTGAAATGTTGTGGTCGCTAGGGACGGCAGACTTTAACAGCTTTTATTTTAACATTGGACTGTTAACTTAACATTTGTAGTATGTAACATTATAGTGTGATGCATTCTTAATACGATTCCATCAATGTCTTAACAATTTTCATACTTCTAAAAAACACATTTATGCCAAAAAAAAACGGGTTGTAACTAACACTATGGCGCATATATTAAAATAAATTATTTTTTTTTTTGTGGGGGCAATGGTTAAAAATTTTTTTACAATTTTACTTTGTTTTTATTTTTAACAAATTAAAAACTAATTTTTTTTTAGAAATTTTTAAAGAATTTTAAAGAAGAAGTTTTAGAG
Organism: Drosophila mimetica; assembly: GCA_037075245.1. NCBI lineage: Eukaryota > Metazoa > Arthropoda > Insecta > Diptera > Drosophilidae > Drosophila > Drosophila mimetica. Next base: position 214,192 of record JBAMCH010000016.1, on the reverse strand, counting down.
GAATCAATGAAAAAGACATGAAGTCAATCGGATTCATACAACCGGAGATACAGATTTTCAAAGAGAGGGTACTTTTAAAAATTTGACAATTTTTGGCAAACTTAAAAAAATTCTAACTAAAAAAATATTTTTTTTTCGGACAAATCCTGATACACATGTTTACTTATTTTCCGAATAGTACTTGTAAAAAAAGTTTCAAGCAAATCAAAAATGGGACCCAATAAAAAGTGTTCGGTTTGTAAAAGAACCGCCCATATATGTGGGAGCCCATGACGTCACAGTTGACAATGCGGAGTAGAAAATAATTGGCGATCTTGACGAAAGAGGCTGAATTTCAAAAAGGTTAAAATGCTGGTTTTTGCAGATTTTGAAACCATTTTGACAATATTTAAAACAGCAAAAATGCAAAAGAAAGATAAAAAAAATGAATCGAATTTTGGGGAACTTTAGGGCAGCTATTGTTCCAATTTTTTGCTATGCTATATCCGAATCTATGTTTATTTTTTAGATTTTTCTGTAAATTCGTTCTAGGTGAATTTTATACTGGATATTTTATTTAACAGGGATTTTATAATGGTTTGATAATAATGTTAATTATAATTATTTATTATATTACATTTTAGAGTAAAGCAGATGAACGTAATTTAATGATGCTGCCTATTGAAGTTCCAGATTCTACTGACCCAATTGATGAGACGAAAGCGATCTATTGAGCAGTATTATAAATTGGAAGAGGTTCGTACAAAAACCATTTTTGATTTTAAGGTTGTAATCCTTTAAATTTTAAATTTCTACAACGTTTGGAGCATTTTCTAAAAGTCAGGAACCGTAATATCTATACGTTTTATTGATAAATCTCGCACTGCTTTTCATAAATAAAATTCACAAAATAAAATCATGGCCGATTTGCAAAAACTGACTAATTTGGAGATCATTGGTGTTCTTGACTTTTTTGTAGAACAATTTTAAATAACTGTTATATACGGTCCCTTCTAAAAATATTTACAAAGAATAAGTTTCTATATGAAAAGTTTTTATTCCCGGAATTTACTCCTGAGGGAGTATCTCTGTGTTCAGTAAGCCGCATGTGCTTCCCGTCGATTCCGAAATTTTAACATAGTGCACCATTGCAATGGTTAGAGATAACTATCCTTTACCTTTAATTGACGATTTGTTAGACACTTTGGTAAATAAAACAATATTTTCGAAATTAGATTTAAAACATGGCTATTTTCATGTGTTCGTGGATAGTGCTCCTGCGGTGTTTCAACGATTTATTAATACAATTTTTGCAGATATGATAAGGGAGGGTAAAGTAGTAATATATATGGACGATATTATTATCGCCCGTAAAGAGATACAGGAACATTTAAATTACGCAAAGAACAAACTAGAATTAACAATGGAGAAGTGTAAGTTTCTACAGGAAAGTGTGCAATATTTAGGATTTTTAGTGACCAGCAAAGGAATACAAGCTAATAACAAACGAATAGAAGCTGTTAGAGATTTTCCCGTCCCAGATAAGGTGCATGTTTAAAATACATGTGTTAGAAGCTTTTTAGGATTATGTTTGTATTTTAGAAGATTCATAAATTTGGCACCCGCTACAAGCCCTTTCAAGCAAAGCACCCGCTACAAGCCCTCTTATATAAATATGACAGGCACCCGCTACAAGCCCTTTCATATAAATATGAAAGACACCCGCTACAAGCCCTTCCAAGTAAGGCACCCGCTACAAGCCCTTTAAGTATGGCACACCGCTACCAGCCCTTCCGAGTAAGGCACACAGCTCCCAGAATTAACAGCCCAAACGACTTGGCCGTTCCAACCTCGGGACACTTCTTGATAGGAGAGGCACTGACAGCATCACCGCCAGTACACGGAAGTACGCTCAGATTTATTCACGCGGTGGAAACAAATGGACAAGATCAGACAGCATTTCTGGGAACGGTATAGTCTGGAATATCCGCATCAGGACAGGTTAAAGAGATCCTTTACCAACAAAGGATACCCGCATAGGCTATCCAGCTTCACAGGACCGCATAGTTATTCAGCTTCACAGGATACGCAACTTCACAGGACCGCATAATTATCCAGCTTCACAGGACCAATCACCCTATTTGGCGTCCAGGATACGGCATCTCCAAAACACGAGTAGGTACTTCAAATACTATGTCGACCTCATTCATAGAGAAAATTAATCAGAACAGAGTCGATTTACATAATCGTTTACTTGACGATCAAAATGAGGTACAAGGGCAAATCCAACAGCTCATAAAGTATTATAGCAAGGATTCGTTCGAACGACGCAGACGAGATGGCTGTTATGCCGGTAGGCTAAGCCAGGTGAACGATCTCTGGCGACAGTGATGTGACCGAGATGAAGGGATTGAGAGAGCGGCATACCGGCGATGAGCATGCCCCAAGATTAAAGGAGCTGGTAGAACTATTTAGAGACACTATCCCATCGGGAAGCAGCCCTCAGAAAGTTCTGCGGCTAACACAGAACAACACAAAGGACTTGGCTATCAGACATCTACAGAGACGATGCACCGAATTAGAATCAGAATATTAACCAAGCGAGGCTACGACAATCAGAAGAATTAACCACTCGTTCAAGAGGTAACCGACATCACGCCTTAATTAAGGGTATCCCTCAATGGGGGAGAATGTTCGTGCTCAATGTTGCTCAACATGACCAACGATCGTGCTCAATGTTGCTCAACATGGCCAACGAATCAAGCAGTGCTACAGTTGGTAACAGTATCAGGCGCCCAGTTGCACTAGTCAATGTCAACGGTTGACTCGATGTCTCACCGACCCGCCAAGCGGACAGCACATTCTGCAGTGTCAGCCAACCCAAATACCGCTATCATAATCAAAACAAACTGACCTACTCAAGAATACGACCCATTCCACCTGTGCTGACTCTGCCCAAATGCAGAGTTATTTGAGTAAAACGTACGAGTAGTTTCGATCTCTAATATGCACTGATTTTTTAATGTTCAAGTGTGAGGATTACAAGAGCGATATGTACATGTGTGAGTATAAATAGTATATATAGAGTATAGGGCGAATTCAAATACAAACATATGATTAAAGTGCGGGGTAGTTATCTAGAACAAGTTGGCAAGGAATTCAAATTATGACAGCTTTAAACAATAATAATATTAAAATGAAATTAGCATTATGATGTCATCGAACATTCTCCGCCCGTTGCCACCGCGTAAGATAGGATGGTCTGCTATCGTCAATTGAAGGCTCCGGTACGGACATCAAAAAGGCAGGTGCGCTGGGCTAAGTGCCTCTCCATCGTTTGGGTCTTCGGAGAGGGGTGCCATTGGTCTTGAGTTTAATATTGCCTCCGCCTCGATTGCAATCGTTTGAAGCTGCTCGTACGTTAACCCAGTGTTGCCCAAGTTTTTCATCATCAAGGTCTTCATGGACCTGCGCAGGCCCAATCATCAACAACTAATTTAGAGAAAAGTTCGATGTTGTTTTCAATGATGTCCAGATGTGAGAAACCTTGTGTTTGCCAAAAAATGCCGTTCGCATTCCTGCTCTTCTAGGGTGAAACCTTCATGGTGCAAATCAAACTCTTCGATTAGCCAAAACCTTTCTAATGCATCTTGCAGCTCCGTAGAACGTGTCATGTTGCATGTGACGACTTGCGATTGCGGAATATCAGAAACCTTTCCGCCGACGATCCAACGAAGTGCAGTATTGACCAGGCAGGGAAGACCTGGACACAAAGAAACTTTGCCATTTGAAAGTAAGTCAAAAAACTCTTGTGTGCTATTGAGTAGGTCAATCCGGTGAGGCATGTAGAGTCCTGGATCTGCAAGGTCAATCTCTGTGGGTATATTCCATTGTGAAGTGTCAACAAATCGCTCTGGCTGCTTGAGCGATATTGTCTTGGCTACAGCGAATTGTAAATGCCATTCATCTACAGATAGTCGTGATCGAATCGTTGTTGATACAGAGAATCTCATCTGCGTTCCGACATCGCCTATGCCAGAAATGTCATACTTCTGTCTTTCGAATCTGAGCTGAAGGAGCTTGCCCAACTCTTCAGAGATGAAATTTATTTCAGAGCCTGAGTCAAGCAAAGCTCTGGCTGGCTGAAATATTCCGAACTTATCCCTAATCAATACTATTGTCGTAGGAATTAAAGCGCGCCTCGAATGACGCGACAACAATTTGTGTTGGTTGCTCTGGATGAGCAGTTCTATGCAGAATAGTATGATGTAAGCCATGACAAACGCGGCATCGTGATCTACTTGGACATCTGCTCGCCAAATGGCCGGTGCGCAATCAATTTATGCACAGAGAAGATTGCTTGATAAAATTAAATTTATCCTGCCAGCCTAGTAGCAGAACACATTTTACAAACACCGTGTGCCGTAACAAAGACTCTCCTATTCTGCGTGGGCCTTTCCTTTGGCTTCTCATCAAATGATCGTTTAACGTTGCTCTCCAAATATTGACAGTGACGGCTTAAACTGCGATAACAATTCTCCCAAGTAGGCAACACCTCGTATTCTTGAACCCGATCGTACGATGATTTTGAATCTGCATCAATTTTAGATAAAATAAGATGAATTAGTATTGCGTTCATAACATCTGCTTCTGATCCTAAAGACAACAACGATTCACGCAGCGCGGAGACGGTATCCAAGATACAGCGCAGAACTGCGGGATCAGATCTCTTCATCATTTGAATATCGAATAAGCTATAAATGTGCTCTATGAAAATCAAAACCTTTTTATCGTAGCGCTCCTTTAGCTGATTTAACGCCTTTGGATAATTGATTTCGGACAAAGGGGGCCACGACACTCAGCGCGGCGCCAGACAAACAGCTAAGCAAGTAGTTAAACTTATAGCATGTACCATGCTAGTAAAGGCAGTGATAAACTTTATGTAGTCACCATACTTCCCGTCGAACTTAGGCAGCTTTAACGATGGCAAACGATTATGGTGCCCAGTTGCGCAATTGTCCGATGAATTGAAGAAACTTGCATCTTCTGGCCGGTCCTTCTTTGTCGCCCCAATTCGAGTTATGACAATTGCCTTGGTGTTTATGTATATGTCCTCTAATTCTTACCGGCCTTCGTCAGCAGGATCCAGCCGTTCGATCTGCGATTGAATTTGAAGAATTTGCTTGAAATACGATTCCAAAATCTGTGACTGACATTCAAGGGCAGCAATGTCGTTCTGCGGTTCGATGCGAGCTTTGAGATTGACTATGTTTCGCTGAATTGTATTCCTTTGCTGTCATAACGACACGAGGAGTTGAGTATCAGTCATATTGCGAAGCGTTATTTAGCAAAAACTTAATGCGATTGTGGAGCAATTATTGATTGAAGCAATACCTTATCCGAATATGTTGGCAATGCCCTTTGGCTCTGATAGAGAAGGAACACTCCGATGCCAGGGAGAGTGGAATGACAAAAACCGCGATTGCGTGCCTAGCTTACGGTTCTTCATCCCCTTTGTGCCGCTGTTCCTTAGCTTGCGAAACTGGATCCGCGACGATCCAGTGGCGATGATTTCGGTGATCCAACGATGCCTCCGGAGATGATGCCAAATGCACTGACAATAGTCCGATGAGCTGCTCTGCGTGCCGAAATACACCAAGTATTCTGGCGGTCTAGGATGCTGGGATCTATTTCCTCGCCAAATGCAGAGTGAATGATTTCCGAATGCAGATTGAATGATTTCCAGTGTGAATAGGATTGATGGTGGGACTTGCGGAATGCAGAGTCCTGTCACGGTCGCCAAAATGTGCTGACTCTGCCCAAATGCAGAGTTATTTGAGTAAAACGTCTGAGTAGTTTCGATCTCTAATATGCACTGATTTTTTAATGTTCAAGTGTGAGGATTACAAGAGTGATATGTACATGTGTGAGTATAAAAGTATAAGAGTGCGTAGGGCGAATTCAAATACAAACATATGATTAAAGTGCGGGGTAGTTATCTAGAACAAGTTACACAATGCTAATTGTCATTGTCATCGAACACCACCATTCCTTACATTTAACTTCCGTATTCTTCAAGTAGTACAAAGGCTTGCCCAAAGTTCGGAATAAATCAGTTATCACTCCATCTTGTAACTCTGTGGCACATCGGCGTAAAAAACTTGCGCTGCGTATTTACCCCTAAAATCTGCATGCGAGGTGCCAATCTTCTAGTTTTTATAGTTTCCGAGATCTTGCGTTCATACAGACGGACAGACGGACAGACGGACAGACGGACGGACGGACGGACGGACGGACAGACGGACAGACGGACAGACGGGTATAAAAACTAAACGAAAACACTATACCGGAAAGATACCCGATGCAACCCCCGTCTGTAATATTAGCTAATCAAGGAAAGGCTAAATATTTCTCAACAATTGATTTGGAATCTGGATTCCACCAAATTTTTTGCACCCTATTTTTTTTTTAAGGCCACAACAAAAGACGAAGCAAAATATCACAGTTTTGAACTTGAAACGTAAGCGATCATTTACGCTCTAAGAAGATTTAAAATTTATGTGCAGGGTCGACGATTTAGAATAGTGACTGATTGTAACTCACTGACGTTAACATTAAATAAGATTGAGTTGAACCCTCGAATTGCCCGGTGGGCATTAGAATTGCTGGGTACAATTTTTGAGATGAGGAATTTTATTTAAAGAAAATAAAATGATGCACTCATAAAATTTTTTACCGCATTTTTTAATCGCCCTAAAACTACGAAAAATTGTCTTATTTTAAGGGTGATTAGCCCCAAATATACGAAAAATCGCCATAGAAAATATTTTTTAGGGTTAATTTTTTTAAAACGGCAAAATTGCCTATATTATTTAGATCGAATTTTTATGAGTCTACTCTGATAGTAATTTCTTCTTTTAAGGGCGAATTCTCCCTAAAATGTAGAACAAAATAGCCCCGAAAATCGCCATAAAATCTAGGGTAAGATTCAAACGAAAATTTAAGACGCAATAGATGGATACATACATGTAATGCGTGTTATGTATGTGTGTGTAGTTGACAGGTCAAAGCATGTAAGGCGATCGCCTTAAAAATCGAACCAAAAGTTTGAAAATGGGTAGCCCAGCGGTCTAAGCACTCGCACTTTTAGCTTTGCTGTTTGAAAATTAAGGTCGTGGGCTCGATCCCTGGGTGAGTCAACCCCTTGATTTTTGTAAATGATAATATTAATAATGCTGTTTTTTCGTCCGCATGTTAAATTTAAAGTAGTCTTTACCTTAATTCTGTATGGATACTCTTAATAAAGGACTACTTTGAGGGCGATTTTACCGGAAAATTTCTATGAGTGTGGGAAATTGTTATTCTGTGTGCCTGGAGAAATGGAGGACAAGATATTATACAAATATCGCAATGAATTAGGTCACTTAGGACGAAATAAGGTTATGGATGCTATTAGGACGTATTGGTTTCCGAATATGAAAGAGAAAGTTGTTAGACATATTGATAATTGTTTGAGATGAAGCATATATACCGAAGTCAGCATACCAAATGGAACTATGTCATTAAAAATCTACATATAGATCATTACAGACCGGTTCATAATGGAAGAGCAAAGAAACATTTATTTGTGGTTATAGACGGTTTTACTAAATACGTTAGAATATATGCAACAAAGACGACTAACGAAAAAGAAGTCATTATAGCAAAGAAAGATTAATTAAGGTCGTACAGCAGGCCTACATGTATCGTTTCGGACAGAGGAAGCTGTTTTAGATCGGAAGATTTAGGAAAATTTGTGGAAGAATATAATATTAGAAAGAATTAATCGAATAAGATGGCCAATGATATTAGCTATTAGCGGATTCGCAAAAAAGGACTACATTGGGATGCAGTTGTTAAGGACGTTGAATTTCCATTGAACAATACAAAGTAAAGGAGTATTGCACAAATGCCGAGTAAAATGTTGTTTGGAATCGAACAGAAAAAAAAAGTTATTGATGAATTGAAGCAAAAGAAAAGATAACTTAGAGTACAAGGTAGGAGATTGTATTATGGTGAAAAACTACGAAATTGCAGTAGGAGTTGCAAGAAAGCTAATACCCAAACAGAACGGTCCGTATGTTATAGATAAAGTTTTGATAAATTATATTTATGTAATAAAAGATGTACGCGTTGCCCTTATCAAGTTGTCTGGAGTAGTCAAAATATTGGGCATTGGATTGGTAAACGAAAATAGCTGTAAATATATTTAAGGAATTGTAAATGTAAGGACTGATAGTATGTAAGATAAAATCAATTGTAAATTAACCGAAGATCAGGGGATCTTGAAATATCATGACGGCCGAATTGTAGCAGGATTGCTACGTATTAGTGTATGTATGTGTCCCATTAGCTTGTATGTATGTATAAGTAACTGTATTCATTCTAGATCATTCAAGTATATTATAATGTACGTTGTTGTTGTAATAGAGCTTGCTCTCACTGGGCTCTCTCTCTCTTGCGCTCTCTTCACTCTCTTAGAGAGTCGGGGGTTGATGCGAATCATTGAATCATTGGGGTTATATATTATACCCCTACAGTAGGTTTGCAGTGTAGAGGTTAAATAGTTTTGGGCTGAAGCAGCTGCTTTGAGAGACCCCTCTGTTCAGCTCCAGACGACAGTTCCCCTTGACCAGAATTCGCCTCTGCAGAAAATCTGTAATCCATATAATTTAATAAAAATTGAATCCGAGATTTGTACGCTTGCTCTCCAAGATGGCTATGTCTACGCAGTCGAAGGCCTTTTGGAGGTCGAGGCACGCTGCTATTACTAGGAACCCATCAGCTTTTAAGGATTGCACTTTGTTAATAAGATCATTTATACACATTGATGTGCATCTAAATTTTCGGAAAGCATAATGTCTGTTAGGGAGTAGATTGTTTGTCGATATGTGTTGGTTAAATTGAAGTTTTATAAGCACCTGTAATACCTTTAATAGGACGCTCATTAAACAAATTGGTCTGACTAAGTTGGTCGAGTCAGAGTTTCTTTTTGGAATAGGTACTACCTTTATTTCTCTCCAGCTTTCTGGGATTTGACCGGATACCCATATAGAATTTAAGAGTTTGAACAGTTCCGTTTTCTTTGTCTGAGAGAGTGCTTGTATCATTCGGTACTAGATTTTATCGAGTCCTTTTGCGGAGTCTGGTTTTCTGGTATCCAAAAAAAAAATACAAAATCCGCAATTTCGAAAGCATTTTGAGTATAGAGCAGCGATACATCTGGTTCCCAAATTGGACCAGATCTAACTGCTCTGATACTTAATTGTTCATTTTCTTCTTCGACCCATGAGTTGCCTGTTCGTTTAATCTGTTTGTATTTTTAAAAAATTTTTATACTCTTATACAAGAGTATGGACTGTCTAAAATTTCCTCGACAAAGGCTTGGAAGTTAGACTTTCTTTTGTTTAAAATATAGTTTTCAAGATTCTTTTCCGCTGTTGGTGTTTTTCGTGCGTCTTTATATCTTTTGGTAAGGTAGAACTTAACTTAACGAAATAACTTTTCTGCTTCTAGACACCACCACTTTTTCGGTTCGTACTTGTTTCTTTCTGATATTTTAACTGTGTTTGTTTTCATAATAGCTTCGAATGAATTGTTGATAGTTTCTAGGCTGGTAAAGTTAAAAGTTGTCTCTACTATCTTCTTTTTTCTATTAGATTTTTGACATCCAGAGACAATCCACCCGAAATTGGGTTTTTGTCCAAAGAGCCCATCTTTTTTTAACAACTCCATTCTGCAGAATGTGAGTATACAAATCTGATTTAATTATCAGATCCACCCGACCCGACTTATCAAGTTCGGGGTCAGGTAAATTAAAATTCTCTCCTTTCGATTTGTCAACATTGGCTGTGTTTATTTTAGGAAGTATTATTTTTATTTTATTTTTGGAAGTACAATCCCTTCCGTTATAGTTATACCCGTTACTCGTAGAGTAAAAGGGTATTTTAGATTCGTGCAAACGTATGTAACAGGCAGAAGGAAGCGTTTCCGACCATATAAAGTATATATATTCTTGATCAGGATCACTGCGAGTCGATCTAGCCATGTCCGTCTGTCCGTATGTCTGTCCGTCTGTATAAACGCTGAGATCTTGGAAACTATAAAAGCTAGAAGATTGAGATTTGGCATGCAGATTCTAGGGGTTAATACGCAGCGCAAGTTTTTCACGCCGATGTGCCACGCCCTCTCTAACGCCCACAAACCGCGAAAAACTGTGGCACCCACAGTTTTGAAGCTAGATTAACGGGAAAAGAAATGTGTATTTGTTTCATCAATACATATTGATAGACCAAAGTGAGAAACCCCCCCTCCCCCCTAACGGCCACAAACCGCGAAAAACAGTGGCACCCGTCTGTATGAACGCTGAGATCTCAGAAACTATAAAAGCTAGAAGATTGGGATTTGGCATGCAGATTCTAGGGGTTAATACGCAGCGCAAGTTTTTCACGCCGATATGCCACGCCCCCTCTAACGCCCACAAACCGCGAAAAACTGTGGCACCCACAGTTTTGAAGCTATATTAACGGGAAAAGCAATGTGTATTCGTTTCATCAATACATATTGATAGACCAAAGTTGGAAACCCCCTCCCCCCTAACGCCCACAAACCGCGAAAAGCTGTGGCGCCCATAGTTTTAAAGCTAGAGCAAAAGTGTAAACGCAATTTTGTTTGGGTTATTAACGCCTACCGAAATGTAGAAGAAATTTTTTAAATTTTTTGAAGCGGCTGCTTGGTTTGCCCTGCTTGAGACTGCTGACTTTAGCTGAGTAACGGGTATTTGATAGTCGAGGCACTCGACTATAGCGTTCCCTCTTGTTTTTTCTAATATTGTACTTAAATTAAAATGGGAAGATTTTTGATAACTCGAGGTCATTATTGGATATGACCAACAATTTTTGTTGTTATAACCAACAGTTTTAAGCATTTCAAAACTCTTCACTTGGGGAGTGAATCCATGACTTTCCGGGATTTGCAAATTTCGGTAGGTCTTCAACGCTTCCTCTTCAGCCGAAGTGGGGGATGTGAGCTGAGCATCGAAACTTCTATATATAGCCGATATTAGGAATATGCACTTGAGAATTACATACTTCTAGGCCTGTGTTATACTTCAAAGCTTCGTCGCTTGAGCTTCTAATGTGTGTGCAAGCCTTATTGGGTGTCTGTTGGAAGCGACCTGCTTCCTGATTTTACAGACGTGAATAACAACAATTAATTAATTTACTTTGATTCGAGATGTACTTTCCTGTGAACGATACTCCACTGATCTCGGTTTGAGATCGAATAAGCAGTAGTTTTAAAGTCCGAGCAGCTGCTTCAAAAATTAATGCGCTTTGGGAACCACTGTCAATCAAAGACTTAAACTTTTTGAATCCTCCTTTAAAAGATTTAATTTAAACTTGTGCTGTAGCTGACAACACTTGCTTCGACGTCATACTTTTTATTACCTCTTTGTTTTTTGGATATTAGTATAATTTATATGAATCATGCTGTGATGATTTTTCTTAAATATATAAAATTAAATACCGATGAGACATTTTTTATTAAATATGTGTTTTAAACATTTAAAACATTACATGGCTTTTTTGGCTTGCTCCATTCATTCAGATGGACTTAAAGCCCTAAATGTGTGCCATTGAAATAATGTGTGTCCCACACCTTTGCAAATAGGACACCTTTTAGTATCTAATTGGTTTACATTGATACTAAATACCTTTTTAACAGGCCTTTTATCCCGAAAAGAGCTTATTGAAATAAGTCGTTGCTCTAAAAACTTAATGACGTCGGACAATGCTCGAATTTCTTTAGTTTTCTTAACATGGTTCTCATATAACTGCAGAGCTTCTATGTTAAATTTTCGAATTATTATATGGGCAAAAAGTACATCAACCTCGTCAGAAATTTGTGCCTTTAATTCTATCATATGAATTGACTCAATAAACATTCTTAATTGCCGAAACGAGTTAACACTAAAATTTTGCTGCTCAAGAAGGCGATTACGTTGATCAGAAAATACTTTCCTTTTATTTTCGTACCGCTTGGTTAACAATTCCCAAGCGGCCTCAAAATTTTTCCCTGATCCCAACATAAGTAAGAAACCACATTCCTAGCTTTTCCTTTAACAGAAATTTTAAGATAATTAAATTTCATGGTAGGACTGAGATCCTCTCTTCAATGTATGAGTTTATTAAATAACTTATAAAATAGGTCCCAATCTTTACAATCTCCATACCTGAATTTTAGACAGCGTTGGTTTTGTGTATGCCAGCAGCATATACACACTGCATTTCCCAGTCACACTTCAGCAGTCAACGGAGAACAACGTCGATCTTGCGATACACATATATCCTTTGTACAGGCTATTATTTAAACATTATATCAACAATAAATGTTAATTAGATATATAGCTCGCACATATATAATATTGGCGACAAGGATGGAATGCTAAGTTCACGAGCAATTCTGTAAAAAGTTAAGAAACTAAAACAATTAAAAAGTTTCGCCAGACACATGTGTGTCTTCGTGGAATGTCGAGAGCAAGCAACAGAATCGTACATATGTAGTTGCCGTTAATCGTGACTCCTTCTGTTCTTCGTAGGAATAGAAGTAAGGCGTCCAATTCAAATAAAATTTTCTGCCGAGGCAGATAATTCAGCGCAAAAGGGAGTGCGATCAAGCTATACATACATACAGGGTTGCCCATATTCGACGGACCCATCTGACGACGCCATAACTTTTGACAGAGATGCCAGATCGCTTAATGACATACCGCGTTTGAAGCGTCAGTCCAAGCAGATTTTTACCATGGAACAATACACGCCACGCGAGCGCTCTGAAATAGTTGAAATTTACATTCAACAGAACAAGTCAATTGTGAAAACTCAACGTGCTTTTAAAAAATTAAAAAATGTGAAAAGTGTGCCTTCTAAGAACACCATTAAGCGTTTATACGAAAAATTTACGACTGGTGAGGCTCTTTCTAATCCGAAGAGGCCAAATAAAAGTCGACCAAGGCGATCGGACGAGAATATCGCTGCCGTACGAGCCAGTGTTGAGATAACTCCAAGAACATCCCAAAAACGCCGTTCTCAGCAGTTGGGCATGGCTCGGTCCACTTTACAACGGATTATTCGCGTTGATTTGCATTTGTTCCCGTACAAAATTCAATTGACGCAAAGATTGTTGCTTACGGACAAGCCTCGTCGATTGGAATGGGCCCAAAGAGTCATCGAAATGGCCGAAGATGACGATCAATTTTGGAACAAAATTATCATGTCCGATGAAGCCCATTTCACATTGAATGGGACCGTAAATAAGCAAAATTGCCGTATTTACGCCACTGAAAATCCTGAGAAGATTCAAGAAGTGCCTCTTCACGACGAAAAAGTCACAGTTTGGTGCGGCGTTAGTTCGAAAACGGTCATTGGGCCGTTTTTCTTCCAAAATGAAAATGGCCATGCTGTTACCATCAACCAGGAGCGTTATCGCGACATGATGACCAATTTTGTGATGCCAATTATTCGTCGAAAGCGTATGAGGCAGTTCTGGTTTCAACAAGACGGCGCTCCACCGCACACAAGTCGCATAACAATCGATTTTCTGAAGAAATTGTTTCCGGGCCGTTTGATGTCGAAAAGTGGTGACTTGGACTGGCCACCGCGTTCTCCCGATTTGACGCCGCCTGACTTCTTCTTGTGGGGATATTTGAAGTCAAGGGTTTACGTTAACAAGCCAAGGACTCTAGAAGAGCTCAAGGACAACATTCGTGAAGAAATAGCCGCTATTCCGGCCGAAATGTTGGCGAAAATGTGTAAAATGCTGCAAAAAGGGAACAATACGCCATCAACGCCAGAGGCGGCCATTTGAAAGATATCATATTCAAAAATTGATGTAAACCAATCTACTTGGAACAAATTAAATGATTAAGATTGCCAACTGCCAAATTTTTATTTTTTTCTATGTTTTTTTTAAAAGAAGCAAGAGTCTTTCGAATATGGGCAACCCTGTACATTGCTCCGCAACTCCAGTTAAACGATTAGTTCTCATTGCGAATGGAAAGTCAAAAAGGAAACGACCAAAAATTGAGTGAAAGTGCCGTCGAGGCAGAAAATGCAGTAAAAGAGGAGTGCAATCAAGCTACATACAGCGCCGCAGCTCCAGCAGCTACAGACAAAACTACAAAATCGAGTGCAAAATTAAAATTATGTCAACGGTGGGCATTTTGGAGCCGTTAGAATTGAATGAACCACACAAATGGACTTCGTATAAGGAGTGTTTCAACTTATACTTAGTAGCCAATAATGTCAAAGAGGAAAGACGAAAAAAAAAGCGTTTTTCTCACATTGGCCGGTGCGCCACTCTTCGCCAACGAAGGTCAGTTCATTGAAATTAGCAGACATTTTAAAATTATTAACTGATCATTTGTCTTCACGACCTTCGGATATTGCCTCATTTTTCCATTTTGCATGTGGACGAGCCCACCAACAACTACATAGCAGTTGGGTTGCAATTTTGGCTCATCTTTAGATCGCATGCTACGCGATTGATTTGTGTGCGGAATGAGGGATGCGTCTTTGCAAAAAAGTTTCCGCGCTGAAGCCGATCTTACCATTCAAAAGGTTTTAGAGCGTGCTATTACCAGTAAAGCCGCCGTAAACAGCGCTTTGGCTATACGGCAGTCCTATCATTCACAACACAGTGATTTTTAAAGAACTATTGACATTCATGACTTCACTGCAAATTAAGTGCTGGCACATCCCAGCATAATTCTGTCAGCGTCAAGGGATCTTGCGTCGGGTGCGGAGGCCAGCACCATTGAAAACAGTGTCCACATCGTGAAACTGTTTGCAATTCTTGGGGCATCAAGGGCCATACTCAACGCGTCTATCGTATGACGCAAAATACATTCGTATCAGGGTCAGCTTCACCCTCGCGCAGTTCATATCAGCGGAAATAAGTTCCCGGAGAAGCAACAGTTCAACAAATACTACCCTTGTTTAATCAGAAGAAATCGGTCAACATCATTATTATTAATGGGAAAACTTGTTAAAAACAAGAAATGAAGCTAACTTCGGCCAGCCGAAGTTTATATACCCTTGCAGATCGTTCCTATTCTATTTGAAATTATAAAAATCTTAAATTTAGATTTGCAACAAACAAAGTTATAGCAGTTTACGGATAATTTTGACATTAATTGATCGATCCTTCCTATGGCAGCTATATAATAAAGTCATCCAATTTATGTAAAATTTAATTCGAAATTCTAAAATAATAAAATAAACTTATATTCCAAAGTAGAAGGGAATACAATAAAAATTAACAAAGCTATAATTTTGTTCCTATTAATTTCCCTTTACTTTTCCGATCGTTCCTATGGGAGCTATATGATATAGTCGTCCGATTTTTATAAAATTTAAATCGAAAATCAGAAGTATTAAAAAAATGATATTCCAAAGAGTAGAAGGAAATATGTCAAAAGACACCGAAGCTATAATTTTGTTCATATTAATTTGCCATTAATTCTCTGATAGTTCCTATGGCAGCTATATGATATAGTCGTTCGATTTCTATAAAATTTAATTTGAAATTCAGAACAGTTAAAAAAATATTTCCAAGAGCATAAGGCAATATGTCAAAAAACACATAAGTTATCATTTTTTTCAATTATTTTTTTGATTATTCCTATGGGAGCTATAAGATATAGTTGTCCGATCCGGCAGGCTCCGACTTATATACTACCTGCAATATAAAGACGACTTTTGGTAAAGTTTCAGCTCGATAGCTTAAAAACTGAGGGACTAGTTTGCGTAGAAACGGACGGACAGACGGACGGACAGACGGACATGGCTAGATCGACTCGTCTAGTCATGCTGACCAAGAATATATATACTTTATTGGGTCTGAAACGTCTCCTTCACTGCGTTGCAAACTTCTGACTGAAATCATTATACCCTCTGCAAGGGTATAAAAACGCAATCCCAGTAAAAGGAGTCATAGATGTATTAATCCATTACCACAATCGGAAAATATATACTCTGCCCTGAATAATTACATCTGGCGGCGGGGCAAATTTAGTTGGCTGCAACTGGTTTGAATCTATTGGAATTCGTTAAGAGGGTATCCATACCCTTAACAGTCACATCAGTATCAAGGTTAGGTTGTTAGAAAAATTCGAACATCTTTTTACAAACAAACTGGGTAGTTATACAGTACCGCCTATGCTTGCGCGCAGCCACTACTGTTCCGCCCCAAAGACTTCCCCCCACGAAGAATTCCTTTCGCAAATAAAAATCTTTACAAAGAAGGCATGCTGCAACCAGTACAATATTCGAAATGGGCTACGCCAACAGTTCCCGTCATAAAAAAAGACGGCTCAACTCGATTCTGCGGAGACTTCAATTCAACTGTAAATAAAGCAATTTAGCCACACTTTCACCAGATTCCAGCTATTAACTAATTACTAGCATCGTTCGAAGGTAGATCGATATTTGCAAAAAATTGACCTCGCACTAGCCTACCAACAGTTACTCCAAACATTATCCACTCATAAAGGAGCGTTGAAGTTCCTAAGACTTTAGTTCGGAATCGCATCAGCACCGGTAATTTTTCAACGTCTAATTGAAAGTATTCTGGAAAATATTCCTGGTGTGCTGCCGTATTTCGAATAGATCATCATTATGGCGAAATCAGAAGAGGAACTGGCATTACGTTTAAACCACGTACTATCTCGTTTGGATCAGACTGGACTGCGCCTCCGAAGAGACAAATGCGAATTCGGCGTAGCATCTGTGAAGTTTTTGGGTTTCAAGATCGATGCCTTGGGGATCCGACCGCCTATATCGAAAGTCAAGGCAGTTCAAAACGTACCAAAATTGATAGATTGGAGTGGTAAGTTTCTACAATGCATTTTTACCACACAAAGCAACGATAGTAGAACCGTTACTCAGACTTTAAGACAAAAGCGCTCATTGGTCTTGGAATCAAAACCATGAAAATGCTTTCATATTGTTATAGCAACTTATTACTTCAGGTGACCTTTTAATTCATTATGACGCACGATTGCCATTGGTATTGACATGTGATGCTTCTCCATATGGGCTCGGAGCAGTACTTAGCCATAAGATGCCAAATGGATCTGAGAGGCCCAATGCATTTTACTCGCGCACATTGTCAAAAGCTGAACGCAACTATGCCCATAGCGATCGCGAAGCCGTCGCCCTGGTGGCCGGAGTTAAGAAATTCCACGAGTACTTGTATGGTAATGTGTTTACACTGGTTATGGATCATCGCCCGTTATTAGAAATTCTTTCTGCTGCAAAACCAGTCCCTAATGTTATTTCGAATCAAATGCTTCGTCGTTCTATATTCCTGAGTGCCTATAACTACAATTTGATTCACCGTGCTGGATCAACGATTAGCAACGCAGATTTTCTTAGCCGTTTCCCAAATTCATCATCCGTAGAAGTTAAACCTGCCGAAGAAATAATAATGATCGAACTAGCTGGTGTCCAGTTATGAGTGCACAACGCCTAACACTCCTTACTTCTAAAGATGCAGTAGTGTCGAAAGTTTTCAACTGGATGTTAAGGTGATGGCCTTGCACCAAATTAGAGGTTAGTGGAGGCCAAACATTGATGAAGAGGTCGAAACCAAGCAATGCAAGGTTTGCCAACAAGGGCGCAACGAGAAACCTTTGGGAAACCGATGGGATTCTACCAAGTACCCTTGGTCTCTTATCCACATTGATTTCGCTCACTCGTTCCAGGGTTAAATTTTCTGCTTGTTGGTCCACTCTTATTTAAAGTGCTTGTAAGTCGCCGTGGTGAACTCAACTTCAGCCGCAGCCGTAATAAAATTTGTACGCCAGTTTTTTGCCACTTATGGTCTACCAGACGGGCTGGTATCGGATAATGGAACTGCATTTACTTCCGAAGAATTCAAGCCTATTACGGAAAGCAACCTCATTCGTCAAATAAAGTTTGCACCTTTTCACCCGGCCACAAATGGACAGGCCGCGAGAATGGTTCAAAATACAAAGAACTATTTCAAGAATATGGGCAGCAATACAATTATCGATAGTACAGTGTGGGCCCGTAATTACGAGGCTGGACCCAAGTGGGTGGAAGGTTGGATAACTCAAATGGGACCGATTTCATATAATGTCTGCTTAAACGACACAAGAGTGATCAAGAGACATCTCGACCAGTTGCGAAGTCATAAACCAGCTTCTTTAATGGAAGGCGAAGGAGAATCACTAGTTGCGACTTCATCGGATGATAAGCTGAACCGATCATCGTGACCCCTAATATCGTTGAGTTAGGAGAAGAGCCAGTACCAATGGTTACAACTGACCTATGCGAATCACTACCGATATCAGCTCTGGCCTCGAATTCACCGGATCTAGGGCGATCAAGTCGTCATAGAGTGGCGACACAATTTTACCAAGGAGTGTTGTGTATGCCGGCAGCATTCGCCAGTCTCACTTCAGCAGTCAACGGAGAACAACGTCGATCTCGCGATACACATATATTCTTTGACACACTATTATTAGAACATTATTTCAACCATAAATGTTAATTAGATATATAGCTCGTACATATCTAATAGTTGTCAAATCATCAATATTATGATTTCTTCTACCTTGTTTGGCAAAATTTTCTCGGGTTTTTTTTCATGTCTATAATTACCATTAAAAGGTCGAACGCTAACTCGTCTAAAATATTATTTACTTCGTCTAACAGTAACATCTGTAGTGTTTCCCTGCTTTAAGACATGTCATGCATAACCTAAAAAATTTTAAAAAGTACCTTTTAGTACTCTTTCGGTAATGTACTGCCTAAAAATATAAATTTGTTGTCCATTTGCCATATTTTTTAGGTCATCATGGGCCTTAAAATTATTGCATTTCTAAATAAATTTGACAGCTTAGAACCCATTAAAACTAAATATGTCTGTTAAATATTTATGGTGTACCCAACCAAATAATGGTTGTATAGCTTATTATGATTTAATAAATTAATTAAAGTACTATTTTAAGAAAATATCTGTTTAAAATTTAAATATTATAAATGTATTATAGAGATGCCATGCAGTTCGTAATGCGCAATAGACTTAGTTAGATCTTTTCAAAATATTACATTTTTTGAAAATATCAGAGGCTTATCGAAAGCTGATCATAATTCCTCAACGGAGAAGGCTGATAAGGACAAAGTTATTACTTCAAAGACTGACTTGGATCAGTGCGATTGTTTGATCGGACAACATTTTGCTACAGCTTTCTGTGTTTTTATACTACAAAAATTTATATTAACCGACTTAAATTACAAAAAATTATATAATATTAATAATTATTTTGTATACCTTTGCATATTGGGGCTCCCTTTGATAAAACGCCTGATTTTATTTATCATTTTTTCGATGTTTAAAAGGCCTTGAAACGCCAAAAAAAATATAACTGCTAAACTATTACAGCATTTATTATTATTTTTGTTTATTATCAGTACAGCTTCCCTTCCATTTTCTTAGTTTTTATTTTGAAAGCGCAGCGTATGAATATCTACAGGTGGTCCTGCTTCGTCCATTTTCATGTCCGCCAGCTCGGGATGCAGACCAGACGTCAGGCCCACCAGGATCGTCTGCTTCAACGTTGACTTCTGGTCCGGATTACGGGTCGACTCCACAAACACCTTGAAGATAATAGATTCGATACGCAACTGCTTTACGCCTGCTTAGGACACCAGGATCGTCTGCTTCAGCGTTGACTTCCGGATCCGGATTACGGGTCGACTCCACAAACACGATCCACTTGGTGGCCAAATTCTCGGCTTCTAACTGCTCATCGGGTGTTTCTTCTCCAAGGAGTCAGCGTGATCTCCAAGCCAGGCTTCAGAACCAGTCGGATAAGTCTTAATGTCCTTACCAAGGAATAAGGTCTTGTGACCTCATTCTTTGCTGAGGACACATTTATCCGCCTGGTTCTGATAACTGGGCTTGAGTCCCAGGCTGGCATAGCTGGAGACAAAACACAAGATGAGCAAGTTCAAGCCCAAGAATTTGGCCAGCGAATGGACATTGTTCGTGGAGAGGAGCCGCCATGCGGATCAGAGGTCAACGCTGGAACATTCAAGCCCGGTGGCCTTACCGGGCGGAAAGCAGTTTTGTATCGATTCTATTATGTTGAAGATGCTTCATTGCCTGAGTTTATGCGGCCGACTCAAGTGTACTAATGACTTTAAAATCTGCGAACGCCAATGACACTGCAATGGTATAAAAAATGAAATCATTATAGATATATCTATGAAATAAAAATATATTTTAGTGCGATATTTGACAGCCCTATTTTAAAATTTAACTTCATTAGCATGCCCAAGAAGTTTTTAATCACGTTTTTAATTTAGTCTAGGTTTATTAAGACAAACTATGATAAGTTAAAGATAAAATAAGTTAGCTCCACTTTATTTTTAACTGCTTACACACCTTGTATTGAAACCCCTATGGAAAATGTTACTTATTTATTTGTATGACAACTTAGTTTCTATGGAGAAAAAATGACCATTCAACTGTCAATGTTATGTCAATGATGCGGCCCTGTCAAAGGTTTGCCAATGTATGAAAATTAAGTAGCTAATTTAAAATAAAATAAAAAAATGTTTGTCAAAAATAATAGTTTAATACACTGTTTATAGCTTTGAATACTAATTGTTTCGTTAAAAGAAATGTAAAAGTCATATATAACTTTTGGTATTGAACTTCATTAGCATGCCCAAGAAGTTTTGAATTATGTTTTTAATTTAGTCTAGGTTTATTAGGACAAACTATGATAAGTTGAAGATAATATTAGTTAGCTCTACTTTGTTTTTTACTGCTTACACACCTTGTATTGAAACCCTATAGAAGAGGTTACTTATTTATTTGTATGACAACTTAGTTTCTATGGGGAAAAAAGGAGCATTCAACTGTCAATGTCATGTCAATGATGCGACCCTGTCAAAGGTTTGCGAATGTATGAAAATTAACTAGCTAATTTACATAAATAAGCATTATTTAGTCAAAAATATAGCTTTGAATACGAATTATTTCGTTAAAAGAAATGTAAAAGTCATATAAAACTTTTAGTATTGATAAATGAGTTACAGACCTGCAGCTCCGGAAGATTTGCCTGCTGAGAGGTTTGACTTCTTCGCACTGCTGGGATAGGCGTTGCTTGTAGAACCAATTGACCAAAATCATGACGCAGCACTTTGTTTCGCGTTGATCATGTCCTCCTCCGCCATACCATCGGCGAACTGGTGTCTTCTCTATGGCGGCCATCTAGTCTTTGCAGCTCGTAATTTTATCTTCAAGTAAGCAAACAAAAAAAAACCAATAAACAACGCCCGAAAAATTAATACAACCGAAAACATTTACAGGAAAAATTTGTTGATTTTTTTTTGTATAATTTTTTACCGGGTGAAAATTTGTGTGTTGTCAGCACGGACTCTCATGTTCAACTAAACTTTTCTCGAAGGCAGGCAAATTAGAGGTGGAAAAACATATATGTTTCGAAATGTAAATGTCAAAAAAACATCGATTTCCAAATGTATATGTCAAAAAACATCGATGTGTTTAAATAAAAATGGTAAATTCTTTTGACACCTTGCCACCTGGAGGTTCGATAATATATTTTAAATTTCAAAAATATTGGTCCTACTTGTATAAACAAATAAAATTTTTATCCGTCAACTTGTGCAAAAAAAAATTTTGTATTAACAGTTTATCACACTTTTTAAATTAATAAATTATTAATTAAGTTACTTTAAAATAATTAAAGAAACAAAAGTCTTACCTTATTTTTAATAAACCAGCAACAGTATAAGATTTTCCGCCTGTAGACGATGCAATCGGCGAAATAATTGTCTATCGTTTGCAGATTATTAAACTTCAACTAAAGAAACAGAAAAAAAAATTAAAGAGCACCGAAAAAAAAAATTTTTTAAAGTGATGTCGCGTATTTACAGGTAGGGTTTTTGTTTTTATATTTATAATATTTTGGTGTTGTCAGCACGGACTCTGATATTGAACTAACTTTTCTCGAAGCCGAAGCCCGAAGCCAGGCAAATCGTTCAAACACCAAAGTCATGGCCATCTGGGTTCGAAAATGGATTTAAAATTTTAATTTCAAATCAGCTTGGCCTACTAGTATGTAAAAAAAATTTGTGTCGTCATAGAGTGGCGACACAATTTTACCAAGGAGTGTTGTGTATGCCGGCAGCATTCGCCAGTCTCACTTCAGCAGTCAACGGAGAACAACGTCGATCTCGCGATACACATATATTCTTTGACACACTATTATTAGAACATTATTTCAACCATAAATGTTAATTAGATATATAGCTCGTACATATCTAATAGTTGTCAAATCATCAATATTATGATTTCTTCTACCTTGTTTGGCAAAATTTTCTCGGGTTTTTTTTCATGTCTATAATTACCATTAAAAGGTCGAACGCTAACTCGTCTAAAATATTATTTACTTCGTCTAACAGTGACATCTGTAGTGTTTCCCTGCTTTAAGACATGTCATGCATAACCTAAAAAATTTTAAAAAGTACCTTTTAGTACTCTTTCGGTAATGTACTGCCTAAAAATATAAATTTGTTGTCCATTTGCCATATTTTTTAGGTCATCATGGGCCTTAAAATTATTGCATTTCTAAATAAATTTGACAGCTTAGAACCCATTAAAACTAAATATGTCTGTTAAATATTTATGGTGTACCCAACCAAATAATGGTTGTATAGCTTATTATGATTTAATAAATTAATTAAATACTATTTTAAGAAAATATCTGTTTAAAATTTAAATATTATAAATTATTATAGAGATGCCATGCAGTTCGTAATGCGCAATAGACTTAGTTAGATCTTTTCAAAATATTACATTTTTTGAAAATATCAGAGGCTTATCGAAAGCTGATCATAATTCCTCAACGGAGAAGGCTGATAAGGACAAAGTTATTACTTCAAAGACTGACTTGGATCAGTGCGATTGTTTGATCGGACAACATTTTGCTACAGCTTTCTGTGTTTTTATACTACAAAA
Source organism: Drosophila mimetica (assembly GCA_037075245.1). Lineage (NCBI taxonomy): Eukaryota > Metazoa > Arthropoda > Insecta > Diptera > Drosophilidae > Drosophila > Drosophila mimetica. Next base: position 191,095 of record JBAMCH010000016.1, on the reverse strand, counting down.
ATTTATATTAACCGACTTAAATTACAAAAAATTATATAATATTAAAAATTATTTTGTATACCTTTGCATATTGGGGCTCCCTTTGATAAAACGCCTGATTTTATTTATCATTTTTTTCGATGTTTAAAAGGCCTTGAAACGCCAAAAAAAATATAACTGCTAAACTATTACAGCATTTATTATTATTTTTGTTTATTATCAGTACAGCTTCCCTTCCATTTTCTTAGTTTTTATTTTGAAAGCGCAGCGTATGAATATCTACAGGTGGTCCTGCTTCGTCCATTTTCATGTCCGCCAGCTCGGGATGCAGACCAGACGTCAGGCCCACCAGGATCGTCTGCTTCAACGTTGACTTCTGGTCCGGATTACGGGTCGACTCCACAAACACCTTGAAGATAATAGATTCGATACGCAACTGCTTTACGCCTGCTTAGGACACCAGGATCGTCTGCTTCAGCGTTGACTTCCGGATCCGGATTACGGGTCGACTCCACAAACACGATCCACTTGGTGGCCAAATTCTCGGCTTCTAACTGCTCATCGGGTGTTTCTTCTCCAAGGAGTCAGCGTGATCTCCAAGCCAGGCTTCAGAACCAGTCGGATAAGTCTTAATGTCCTTACCAAGGAATAAGGTCTTGTGACCTCATTCTTTGCTGAGGACACATTTATCCGCCTGGTTCTGATAACTGGGCTTGAGTCCCAGGCTGGCATAGCTGGAGACAAAACACAAGATGAGCAAGTTCAAGCCCAAGAATTTGGCCAGCGAATGGACATTGTTCGTGGAGAGGAGCCGCCATGCGGATCAGAGGTCAACGCTGGAACATTCAAGCCCGGTGGCCTTACCGGGCGGAAAGCAGTTTTGTATCGATTCTATTATGTTGAAGATGCTTCATTGCCTGAGTTTATGCGGCCGACTCAAGTGTACTAATGACTTTAAAATCTGCGAACGCCAATGACACTGCAATGGTATAAAAAATGAAATCATTATAGATATATCTATGAAATAAAAATATATTTTAGTGCGATATTTGACAGCCCTATTTTAAAATTTAACTTCATTAGCATGCCCAAGAAGTTTTTAATCACGTTTTTAATTTAGTCTAGGTTTATTAAGACAAACTATGATAAGTTAAAGATAAAATAAGTTAGCTCCACTTTATTTTTAACTGCTTACACACCTTGTATTGAAACCCCTATGGAAAATGTTACTTATTTATTTGTATGACAACTTAGTTTCTATGGAGAAAAAATGACCATTCAACTGTCAATGTTATGTCAATGATGCGGCCCTGTCAAAGGTTTGCCAATGTATGAAAATTAAGTAGCTAATTTAAAATAAAATAAAAAAATGTTTGTCAAAAATAATAGTTTAATACACTGTTTATAGCTTTGAATACTAATTGTTTCGTTAAAAGAAATGTAAAAGTCATATATAACTTTTGGTATTGAACTTCATTAGCATGCCCAAGAAGTTTTGAATTATGTTTTTAATTTAGTCTAGGTTTATTAGGACAAACTATGATAAGTTGAAGATAATATTAGTTAGCTCTACTTTGTTTTTTACTGCTTACACACCTTGTATTGAAACCCTATAGAAGAGGTTACTTATTTATTTGTATGACAACTTAGTTTCTATGGGGAAAAAAGGAGCATTCAACTGTCAATGTCATGTCAATGATGCGACCCTGTCAAAGGTTTGCGAATGTATGAAAATTAACTAGCTAATTTACATAAATAAGCATTATTTAGTCAAAAATATAGCTTTGAATACGAATTATTTCGTTAAAAGAAATGTAAAAGTCATATAAAACTTTTAGTATTGATAAATGAGTTACAGACCTGCAGCTCCGGAAGATTTGCCTGCTGAGAGGTTTGACTTCTTCGCACTGCTGGGATAGGCGTTGCTTGTAGAACCAATTGACCAAAATCATGACGCAGCACTTTGTTTCGCGTTGATCATGTCCTCCTCCGCCATACCATCGGCGAACTGGTGTCTTCTCTATGGCGGCCATCTAGTCTTTGCAGCTCGTAATTTTATCTTCAAGTAAGCAAACAAAAAAAAACCAATAAACAACGCCCGAAAAATTAATACAACCGAAAACAATTACAGGAAAAATTTGTTGATTTTTTTTTGTATAATTTTTTACCGGGTGAAAATTTGTGTGTTGTCAGCACGGACTCTCATGTTCAACTAAACTTTTCTCGAAGGCAGGCAAATTAGAGGTGGAAAAACATATATGTTTCGAAATGTAAATGTCAAAAAAACATCGATTTCCAAATGTATATGTCAAAAAACATCGATGTGTTTAAATAAAAATGGTAAATTCTTTTGACACCTTGCCACCTGGAGGTTCGATAATATATTTTAAATTTCAAAAATATTGGTCCTACTTGTATAAACAAATAAAATTTTTATCCGTCAACTTGTGCAAAAAAAAATTTTGTATTAACAGTTTATCACACTTTTTAAATTAATAAATTATTAATTAAGTTACTTTAAAATAATTAAAGAAACAAAAGTCTTACCTTATTTTTAATAAACCAGCAACAGTATAAGATTTTCCGCCTGTAGACGATGCAATCGGCGAAATAATTGTCTATCGTTTGCAGATTATTAAACTTCAACTAAAGAAACAGAAAAAAAAATTAAAGAGCACCGAAAAAAAAAATTTTTTAAAGTGATGTCGCGTATTTACAGGTAGGGTTTTTGTTTTTATATTTATAATATTTTGGTGTTGTCAGCACGGACTCTGATATTGAACTAACTTTTCTCGAAGCCGAAGCCCGAAGCCAGGCAAATCGTTCAAACACCAAAGTCATGGCCATCTGGGTTCGAAAATGGATTTAAAATTTTAATTTCAAATCAGCTTGGCCTACTAGTATGTAAAAAAAATTTGTGTCGGTTAAATGGTTCACCAAATTTGTAGGAATAATAAAAAAATTTAGCTTCTAACAAGGTAAAAATCTAAGAGCACCGAAAAAAATAATTAAAACTTATGCCGTGTATTTACAGGTAGAGTTTTTGATTTTATTATTATAATCTTTTGGTGTTGTCAGCACGGACTCTGATATTAAACTAACTTTTCTCGAAGCCGAAGCCAGGCAAATCGTTCAAACACCAAAATCATGGCCATCTAGGGTTCGAAAATGGATTTAAAATTTTAATTTCAAATCAGATTGGCCTACTAGTATGTAAAAAAAAATTTGTGTCGGCTAAATGGTTCACCAAATTTGTAGAAATAATAAAAAAATTTAGCTTCTAACAAGGTAAAAACTAATGACGGAAAATACGCTACTAAAAATTCTGTTATATACAAAAATATATGTTTTTCTAATTTAAAAATTTTAAAAATTCTGTTATATACAAAAATATATGTTTTTCTACTAACTTAATAAACTTTTTTTTTTCGAAAAAACCATGTTGCTTAGTTTTACATAACGCTGGACTGGCAAAAAATGCAACGCCAAACATAAATATTTATGTGTGTATGAAAAATATATAAAAATAATGCTAAGTAAGCTAACTTAAATGGTATTCAATACCTTTCGTACTCACTTCTCAATAGCTTGGTTGTCAGTTTAAGAAGGGACTCTCACTTATAAGGTCACAAGCGCGAAAAATGATAACGAAAAGTGTAGGGTTCATCCTTATCACGCTTTTGATAGGACTTACGTATGGGACTCCAGTTGAATGGAGCGAGGATAGAGGACCCATGACGATGAAGGAATTTAACAACAGTCTTGGCACCTTTGTGGAGTACAGCGGTAGGGCATCTATTGCCTTTGAAGATTGGACTATAAATGCTAGCTTTAATCTGGAGTCACTTTTTTCGGCCTTAAAGGTCTTCAAAAAAGTCTATGAATCGCTTCTACATAGTTGCCTAAATAGTGCTATACTGTGTAAAGGCTTTTACGATTTTGCGAACCCCATTCTACGAGATGGATTGATTGATACAGATGATCCTTTGGTTTTCCAAGTCAAACCCCTCTCTCTCGTTGAAGACGATATGACCAGCAAGTTGATGAATGAATCATACTGTGTATGTCGATTAACCGACTACTTCACAAAAAATATATTGTATTGCTTAGGAAACTAACATGAAATTCTTATTCTGGTCTTATCTGTGGCCTACGCAGATGCCGCGTCTGCCTGAGCGGAGAGTTATCATTTAACCCCCGCACAGGTACCCTTTCTGCAGGGTGAGAAAAACCTCAAGTGATTATCTTCGGTTAGGGATAAGTGGCCTGCACTTAAAAAATACAAATGCTAACACCGATCCCTTGTATGGTTTAATATTACAGATAATAGTTTACATGCCATGCACAGAGCTCATAAAGAATTATATCTTAATTTTATTAGAACCTCAAAACCAAATGAAGCCTGTTCAACAGAACGAAAGCTACAAATGAGGACATAAATTGGCAAAGCTACAAAAGGGAACTAGCCACATTCAAAAAGGCCATCAGGAAGGAAAAGAGAACTGCATGGCAGAACTTCTGCTCAGATATTGAAAAAACAACAGATGTCGCAAGGCTCAGAAAAATACTTTCTAAGACAGCCGCATGCTTGGGCTATCTTTAAAAGGCTGACGGTTCATGGTCAGACTCTAGTGAAAATTCCCTAAAACTATTCCTAGAAGCTCACTTCCCAGGGAGCCTGCAAACAGGACATCCACCAGGAAGAAACACTGGAGAAGGAATAAACTTAAATCGCCTACTATCAGACCGTAATATAAACTGGTCCATTCATAGTTTCAAACCATACAAATCGCCGGGACCGGACAATATAGCACCAGCACATATTCAACAAGCAAGACAGTTAGCTATAAACTGGCTGAGAAATATTTTCCAGACCATTTTTGCAGTAGGAGAACTATCAACAGCGTGGCGGGAAACAAAAGTTGTATTCTTCCCCAAGGCAGGGAAGGCTACCCATACTACAGCGAAGGACTTTAGACCGATAAGTCTGACATCATTCCTGCTAAAGATCTTAGAAAGACTAATAGGACTACACATTAGAGACAATATTGACCCGACGCAGATATCAGAAGCGCAACACGCATACACCAAAGGTAAGTCGATCGAATCGACGCTACACTTGGTAGGAAGCCACATCGAGAAATCACTCAGCATCCAGGAATACACTTTGATCGCCTTCCTTGACATAGAAGGAGCTTTCAACAATGTGCTTCCCACGGCAATAACGGAATCCCTCACAGAACTAGGGGCTTAGCCATCGTTGGTGGGGCTGATTAGCACACTAGGGACCTCAACCCAGACTAGACTAGTGAACAGAGGCACTCCGCAAGAAGGTGTACTATCACCCCTCTTGTAGAATATCGCGATAAATAAACTACGGCGAATTCTTGAAGGAGGAGGCTGTAAAATAGTGGCATACGCTGACGATGTTGGTATCATTTTTGATGGTAAGTACCCACAAACGCTGTGCGATCTTAGGACCGCAGAACTAAAAATACTATCGGAAAACGTACCAAAATTGATAGATTGGAGTGGTAAGTTTCTACAATGCATTTTTACCACACAAAGCAACGATAGTAGAACCGTTACTCAGACTTTAAGACAAAAGCGCTCATTGGTCTTGGAATCAAAACCATGAAAATGCTTTCATATTGTTATAGCAACTTATTACTTCAGGTGACCTTTTAATTCATTATGACGCACGATTGCCATTGGTATTGACATGTGATGCTTCTCCATATGGGCTCGGAGCAGTACTTAGCCATAAGATGCCAAATGGATCTGAGAGGCCCAATGCATTTTACTCGCGCACATTGTCAAAAGCTGAACGCAACTATGCCCATAGCGATCGCGAAGCCGTCGCCCTGGTGGCCGGAGTTAAGAAATTCCACGAGTACTTGTATGGTAATGTGTTTACACTGGTTATGGATCATCGCCCGTTATTAGAAATTCTTTCTGCTGCAAAACCAGTCCCTAATGTTATTTCGAATCAAATGCTTCGTCGTTCTATATTCCTGAGTGCCTATAACTACAATTTGATTCACCGTGCTGGATCAACGATTAGCAACGCAGATTTTCTTAGCCGTTTCCCAAATTCATCATCCGTAGAAGTTAAACCTGCCGAAGAAATAATAATGATCGAACTAGCTGGTGTCCAGTTATGAGTGCACAACGCCTAACACTCCTTACTTCTAAAGATGCAGTAGTGTCGAAAGTTTTCAACTGGATGTTAAGGGGATGGCCTTGCACCAAATTAAAGGTTAGTGGAGGCCAAACATTGATGAAGAGGTCGAAACCAAGCAATGCAAGGTTTGCCAACAAGGGCGCAACGAGAAACCTTTGGGAAACCGATGGGATTCATATAATGTCTGCTTAAACGACACAAGAGTGATCAAGAGACATCTCGACCAGTTGCGAAGTCGTAAACCAGCTTCTTTAATGGAAGGCGAAGGAGAATCACTAGTTGCGACTTCATCGGATGATAAGCTGAACCGATCATCGTGACCCTAATATCGTTGAGTTAGGAGAAGAGCCAGTACCAATGGTTACAACTGACCTATGCGAATCACTACCGATATCAGCTCTGGCCTCGAATTCACCGGATCTAGGGCGATCAAGTCGTCATAGAGTGGCGACACAATTTTACCAAGGAGTGTTGTGTATGCCGGCAGCATTCGCCAGTCTCACTTCAGCAGTCAACGGAGAACAACGTCGATCTCGCGATACACATATATTCTTTGACACACTATTATTAGAACATTATTTCAACCATAAATGTTAATTAGATATATAGCTCGTACATATCTAATAGTTGTCAAATCATCAATATTATGATTTCTTCTACCTTGTTTGGCAAAATTTTCTCGGGTTTTTTTTCATGTCTATAATTACCATTAAAAGGTCGAACGCTAACTCGTCTAAAATATTATTTACTTCGTCTAACAGTGACATCTGTAGTGTTTCCCTGCTTTAAGACATGTCATGCATAACCTAAAAAATTTTAAAAAGTACCTTTTAGTACTCTTTCGGTAATGTACTGCCTAAAAATATAAATTTGTTGTCCATTTGCCATATTTTTTAGGTCATCATGGGCCTTAAAATTATTGCATTTCTAAATAAATTTGACAGCTTAGAACCCATTAAAACTAAATATGTCTGTTAAATATTTATGGTGTACCCAACCAAATAATGGTTGTATAGCTTATTATGATTTAATAAATTAATTAAAGTACTATTTTAAGAAAATATCTGTTTAAAATTTAAATATTATAAATGTATTATAGAGATGCCATGCAGTTCGTAATGCGCAATAGACTTAGTTAGATCTTTTCAAAATATTACATTTTTTGAAAATATCAGAGGCTTATCGAGCTGATCATAATTCCTCAACGGAGAAGGCTGATAAGGACAAAGTTATTACTTCAAAGACTGACTTGGATCAGTAGATTGTTTGATCGGACAACATTTTGCTACAGCTTTCTGTGTTTTTATACTACAAAAATTTATATTAACCGACTTAAATTACAAAAAATTATATAATATTAATAATTATTTTGTATACCTTTGCATATTGGGGCTCCCTTTGATAAAACGCCTGATTTTATTTATCATTTTTTCGATGTTTAAAAGGCCTTGAAACGCCAAAAAAAATATAACTGCTAAACTATTACAGCATTTATTATTATTTTTGTTTATTATCAGTACACTTCCCTTCCATTTTCTTAGTTTTTATTTTGAAACGCAGCGTATGAATACTACAGGTGGTCCTGCTTCGTCCATTTTCATGTCCGCCAGCTCGGGATCAGACCAGACGTCAGGCCCACCAGGATCGTCTCTTCAACGTTGACTTCTGGTCCGGATTACGGGTCGACTCCACAAACACCTTGAAGATAATAGATTCGATACCAACTGCTTTACGCCTGCTTAGACACCAGGATCTCTGCTTCAGCGTTGACTTCCGGATCCGGATTACGGGTCGACTCCACAAACACATCCACTTGGTGCCAAATCTCGGCTTCTAACTGCTCATCGGGTGTTTCTTCTCCAAGGAGTCACTGATCTCCAAGCCAGGCTTCAGAACCAGTCGATAAGTCTTAATGTCCTTACCAAGGAATAAGGTCTTGTGACCTCATTCTTTGCTGAGGACACATTTATCCGCCTGGTTCTGATAACTGGGCTTGAGTCCCAGGCTGGCATAGCTGGAGACAAAACACAAGATGAGCAAGTTCAAGCCCAAGAATTTGGCCAGCGAATGGACATTGTTCGTGGAGAGGAGCCGCCATGCGGATCAGAGGTCAACGCTGGAACATTCAAGCCCGGTGGCCTTACCGGGCGGAAAGCAGTTTTGTATCGATTCTATTATGTTGAAGATGCTTCATTGCCTGAGTTTATGCGGCCGACTCAAGTGTACTAATGACTTTAAAATCTGCGAACGCCAATGACACTGCAATGGTATAAAAAATGAAATCATTATAGATATATCTATGAAATAAAAATATATTTTAGTGCGATATTTGACAGCCCTATTTTAAAATTTAACTTCATTAGCATGCCCAAGAAGTTTTTAATCACGTTTTTAATTTAGTCTAGGTTTATTAAGACAAACTATGATAAGTTAAAGATAAAATAAGTTAGCTCCACTTTATTTTTAACTGCTTACACACCTTGTATTGAAACCCCTATGGAAAATGTTACTTATTTATTTGTATGACAACTTAGTTTCTATGGAGAAAAAATGACCATTCAACTGTCAATGTTATGTCAATGATGCGGCCCTGTCAAAGGTTTGCCAATGTATGAAAATTAAGTAGCTAATTTAAAATAAAATAAAAAAATGTTTGTCAAAAATAATAGTTTAATACCCCCCCCCCCCCCCCCCCCCCCCCCCCCCCCCCCCCCCCCCCCCCCCCCCCCCCCCCCCCTCCCCCCCCCCCCCCCCCCCCCCCCCCCCCCCCCCCCCCCCCACTGTTTATAGCTTTGAATACTAATTGTTTCGTTAAAAGAAATGTAAAAGTCATATAAACTTTTGGTATTGAACTTCATTAGCATGCCCAAGAAGTTTTGAATTATGTTTTTAATTTAGTCTAGGTTTATTAGGACAAACTATGATAAGTTGAAGATAATATTAGTTAGCTCTACTTTGTTTTTTACTGCTTACACACCTTGTATTGAAACCCTATAGAAGAGGTTACTTATTATTTGTATGACAACTTAGTTTCTATGGGGAAAAAAGGAGCATTCAACTGTCAATGTCATGTCAATGATGCGACCCTGTCAAAGGTTTGCGAATGTATGAAAATTAACTAGCTAATTTACAAAATAAGCATTATTTAGTCAAAAATATAGCTTTGAATACGAATTATTTCGTTAAAAGAAATGTAAAAGTCATATAAAACTTTTAGTATTGATAAATGAGTTACAGACCTGCAGCTCCGGAAGATTTGCCTGCTGAGAGGTTTGACTTCTTCGCACTGCTGGGATAGGCGTTGCTTGTAGAACCAATTGACCAAAATCATGACGCAGCACTTTGTTTCGCGTTGATCATGTCCTCCTCCGCCATACCATCGGCGAACTGGTGTCTTCTCTATGGCGGCCATCTAGTCTTTGCAGCTCGTAATTTTATCTTCAAGTAAGCAAACAAAAAAAAACCAATAAACAACGCCCGAAAAATTAATACAACCGAAAACATTTACAGGAAAAATTTGTTGATTTTTTTGTATAATTTTTTACCGGGTGAAAATTTGTGTGTTGTCAGCACGGACTCTCATGTTCAACTAAACTTTTCTCGAAGGCAGGCAAATTAGAGGTGGAAAAACATATATGTTTCGAAATGTAAATGTCAAAAAAACATCGATTTCCAAATGTATATGTCAAAAAACATCGATGTGTTTAAATAAAAATGGTAAATTCTTTTGACACCTTGCCACCTGGAGGTTCGATAATATATTTTAAATTTCAAAAATATTGGTCCTACTTGTATAAACAAATAAAATTTTTATCCGTCAACTTGTGCAAAAAAAAATTTTGTATTAACAGTTTATCACACTTTTTAAATTAATAAATTATTAATTAAGTTACTTTAAAATAATTAAAGAAACAAAAGTCTTACCTTATTTTACCACCAATCCCCTGTAACATGCAACGGCGAATATGTCTATCGTTTGCAGATATTAAACTTCAACTAAGAAACAGAAAAAAAATTAAAGAGCACCGAAAAAAAAATTTTTTAAAGTGATGTCGCGTATTTACAGGTAGGGTTTTTGTTTTTATATTTATAATATTTTGGTGTTGTCAGCACGGACTCTGAATTGAACTAACTTTTCTCGAAGCCGAAGCCCGAAGCCAGGCAAATCGTTCAAACACCAAAGTCATGGCCATCTGGGTTCGAAAATGGATTTAAAATTTTAATTTCAAATCAGCTTGGCCTACTAGTATGTAAAAAAAATTTGTGTCGTCATAGAGTGGCGACACAATTTTACCAAGGAGTGTTGTGTATGCCGGCAGCATTCGCCAGTCTCACTTCAGCAGTCAACGGAGAACAACGTCGATCTCGCGATACACATAATTCTTTGACACACTATTATTAGAACATTATTTCAACCATAAATGTTAATTAGATATATAGCTCGTACAATCTAATAGTTGTCAAATCATCAAATTATGATTTCTTCTACCTTGTTTGGCAAAATTTTCTCGGGTTTTTTTTCATGTCTATAATTACCATTAAAAGGTCGAACGCTAACTCGTCTAAAATATTATTTACTTCGTCTAACAGTGACATCTGTAGTGTTTCCCTGCTTTAAGACATGTCATGCATAACCTAAAAAATTTTAAAAAGTACCTTTTAGTACTCTTTCGGTAATGTACTGCCTAAAAATATAAATTTGTTGTCCATTTGCCATATTTTTTAGGTCATCATGGGCCTTAAAATTATTGCATTTCTAAATAAATTTGACAGCTTAGAACCCATTAAAACTAAATATGTCTGTTAAATATTTATGGTGTACCCAACCAAATAATGGTTGTATAGCTTATTATGATTTAATAAATTAATTAAAGTACTATTTTAAGAAAATATCTGTTTAAAATTTAAATATTATAAATGTATTATAGAGATGCCATGCAGTTCGTAATGCGCAATAGACTTAGTTAGATCTTTTCAAAATATTACATTTTTTGAAAATATCAGAGGCTTATCGAAAGCTGATCATAATTCCTCAACGGAGAAGGCTGATAAGGACAAAGTTATTACTTCAAAGACTGACTTGGATCAGTGCGATTGTTTGATCGGACAACATTTTGCTACAGCTTTCTGTGTTTTTATACTACAAAAATTTATATTAACCGACTTAAATTACAAAAAATTATATAATATTAATAATTATTTTGTATACCTTTGCATATTGGGGCTCCCTTTGATAAAACGCCTGATTTTATTTATCATTTTTTCGATGTTTAAAAGGCCTTGAAACGCCAAAAAAAATATAACTGCTAAACTATTACAGCATTTATTATTATTTTTGTTTATTATCAGTACAGCTTCCCTTCCATTTTCTTAGTTTTTATTTTGAAAGCGCAGCGTATGAATATCTACAGGTGGTCCTGCTTCGTCCATTTTCATGTCCGCCAGCTCGGGATGCAGACCAGACGTCAGGCCCACCAGGATCGTCTGCTTCAACGTTGACTTCTGGTCCGGATTACGGGTCGACTCCACAAACACCTTGAAGATAATAGATTCGATACGCAACTGCTTTACGCCTGCTTAGGACACCAGGATCGTCTGCTTCAGCGTTGACTTCCGGATCCGGATTACGGGTCGACTCCACAAACACGATCCACTTGGTGGCCAAATTCTCGGCTTCTAACTGCTCATCGGGTGTTTCTTCTCCAAGGAGTCAGCGTGATCTCCAAGCCAGGCTTCAGAACCAGTCGGATAAGTCTTAATGTCCTTACCAAGGAATAAGGTCTTGTGACCTCATTCTTTGCTGAGGACACATTTATCCGCCTGGTTCTGATAACTGGGCTTGAGTCCCAGGCTGGCATAGCTGGAGACAAAACACAAGATGAGCAAGTTCAAGCCCAAGAATTTGGCCAGCGAATGGACATTGTTCGTGGAGAGGAGCCGCCATGCGGATCAGAGGTCAACGCTGGAACATTCAAGCCCGGTGGCCTTACCGGGCGGAAAGCAGTTTTGTATCGATTCTATTATGTTGAAGATGCTTCATTGCCTGAGTTTATGCGGCCGACTCAAGTGTACTAATGACTTTAAAATCTGCGAACGCCAATGACACTGCAATGGTATAAAAAATGAAATCATTATAGATATATCTATGAAATAAAAATATATTTTAGTGCGATATTTGACAGCCCTATTTTAAAATTTAACTTCATTAGCATGCCCAAGAAGTTTTTAATCACGTTTTTAATTTAGTCTAGGTTTATTAAGACAAACTATGATAAGTTAAAGATAAAATAAGTTAGCTCCACTTTATTTTTAACTGCTTACACACCTTGTATTGAAACCCCTATGGAAAATGTTACTTATTTATTTGTATGACAACTTAGTTTCTATGGAGAAAAAATGACCATTCAACTGTCAATGTTATGTCAATGATGCGGCCCTGTCAAAGGTTTGCCAATGTATGAAAATTAAGTAGCTAATTTAAAATAAAATAAAAAAATGTTTGTCAAAAATAATAGTTTAATACACTGTTTATAGCTTTGAATACTAATTGTTTCGTTAAAAGAAATGTAAAAGTCATATATAACTTTTGGTATTGAACTTCATTAGCATGCCCAAGAAGTTTTGAATTATGTTTTTAATTTAGTCTAGGTTTATTAGGACAAACTATGATAAGTTGAAGATAATATTAGTTAGCTCTACTTTGTTTTTTACTGCTTACACACCTTGTATTGAAACCCTATAGAAGAGGTTACTTATTTATTTGTATGACAACTTAGTTTCTATGGGGAAAAAAGGAGCATTCAACTGTCAATGTCATGTCAATGATGCGACCCTGTCAAAGGTTTGCGAATGTATGAAAATTAACTAGCTAATTTACATAAATAAGCATTATTTAGTCAAAAATATAGCTTTGAATACGAATTATTTCGTTAAAAGAAATGTAAAAGTCATATAAAACTTTTAGTATTGATAAATGAGTTACAGACCTGCAGCTCCGGAAGATTTGCCTGCTGAGAGGTTTGACTTCTTCGCACTGCTGGGATAGGCGTTGCTTGTAGAACCAATTGACCAAAATCATGACGCAGCACTTTGTTTCGCGTTGATCATGTCCTCCTCCGCCATACCATCGGCGAACTGGTGTCTTCTCTATGGCGGCCATCTAGTCTTTGCAGCTCGTAATTTTATCTTCAAGTAAGCAAACAAAAAAAAACCAATAAACAACGCCCGAAAAATTAATACAACCGAAAACAATTACAGGAAAAATTTGTTGATTTTTTTTTGTATAATTTTTTACCGGGTGAAAATTTGTGTGTTGTCAGCACGGACTCTCATGTTCAACTAAACTTTTCTCGAAGGCAGGCAAATTAGAGGTGGAAAAACATATATGTTTCGAAATGTAAATGTCAAAAAAACATCGATTTCCAAATGTATATGTCAAAAAACATCGATGTGTTTAAATAAAAATGGTAAATTCTTTTGACACCTTGCCACCTGGAGGTTCGATAATATATTTTAAATTTCAAAAATATTGGTCCTACTTGTATAAACAAATAAAATTTTTATCCGTCAACTTGTGCAAAAAAAAATTTTGTATTAACAGTTTATCACACTTTTTAAATTAATAAATTATTAATTAAGTTACTTTAAAATAATTAAAGAAACAAAAGTCTTACCTTATTTTTAATAAACCAGCAACAGTATAAGATTTTCCGCCTGTAGACGATGCAATCGGCGAAATAATTGTCTATCGTTTGCAGATTATTAAACTTCAACTAAAGAAACAGAAAAAAAAATTAAAGAGCACCGAAAAAAAAAATTTTTTAAAGTGATGTCGCGTATTTACAGGTAGGGTTTTTGTTTTTATATTTATAATATTTTGGTGTTGTCAGCACGGACTCTGATATTGAACTAACTTTTCTCGAAGCCGAAGCCCGAAGCCAGGCAAATCGTTCAAACACCAAAGTCATGGCCATCTGGGTTCGAAAATGGATTTAAAATTTTAATTTCAAATCAGCTTGGCCTACTAGTATGTAAAAAAAATTTGTGTCGGTTAAATGGTTCACCAAATTTGTAGGAATAATAAAAAAATTTAGCTTCTAACAAGGTAAAAATCTAAGAGCACCGAAAAAAATAATTAAAACTTATGCCGTGTATTTACAGGTAGAGTTTTTGATTTTATTATTATAATCTTTTGGTGTTGTCAGCACGGACTCTGATATTAAACTAACTTTTCTCGAAGCCGAAGCCAGGCAAATCGTTCAAACACCAAAATCATGGCCATCTAGGGTTCGAAAATGGATTTAAAATTTTAATTTCAAATCAGATTGGCCTACTAGTATGTAAAAAAAAATTTGTGTCGGCTAAATGGTTCACCAAATTTGTAGAAATAATAAAAAAATTTAGCTTCTAACAAGGTAAAAACTAATGACGGAAAATACGCTACTAAAAATTCTGTTATATACAAAAATATATGTTTTTCTAATTTAAAAATTTTAAAAATTCTGTTATATACAAAAATATATGTTTTTCTACTAACTTAATAAACTTTTTTTTTTCGAAAAAACCATGTTGCTTAGTTTTACATAACGCTGGACTGGCAAAAAATGCAACGCCAAACATAAATATTTATGTGTGTATGAAAAATATATAAAAATAATGCTAAGTAAGCTAACTTAAATGGTATTCAATACCTTTCGTACTCACTTCTCAATAGCTTGGTTGTCAGTTTAAGAAGGGACTCTCACTTATAAGGTCACAAGCGCGAAAAATGATAACGAAAAGTGTAGGGTTCATCCTTATCACGCTTTTGATAGGACTTACGTATGGGACTCCAGTTGAATGGAGCGAGGATAGAGGACCCATGACGATGAAGGAATTTAACAACAGTCTTGGCACCTTTGTGGAGTACAGCGGTAGGGCATCTATTGCCTTTGAAGATTGGACTATAAATGCTAGCTTTAATCTGGAGTCACTTTTTCCGGCCTTAAAGGTCTTCAAAAAAGTCTATGAATCGCTTCTACATAGTTGCCTAAATAGTGCTATACTGTGTAAAGGCTTTTACGATTTTGCGAACCCCATTCTACGAGATGGATTGATTGATACAGATGATCCTTTGGTTTTCCAAGTCAAACCCCTCTCTCTCGTTGAAGACGATATGACCAGCAAGTTGATGAATGAATCATACTGTGTATGTCGATTAACCGACTACTTCACAAAAAATATATTGTATTGCTTAGGAAACTAACATGAAATTCTTATTCTGGTCTTATCTGTGGCCTACGCAGATGCCGCGTCTGCCTGAGCGGAGAGTTATCATTTAACCCCCGCACAGGTACCCTTTCTGCAGGGTGAGAAAAACCTCAAGTGATTATCTTCGGTTAGGGATAAGTGGCCTGCACTTAAAAAATACAAATGCTAACACCGATCCCTTGTATGGTTTAATATTACAGATAATAGTTTACATGCCATGCACAGAGCTCATAAAGAATTATATCTTAATTTTATTAGAACCTCAAAACCAAATGAAGCCTGTTCAACAGAACGAAAGCTACAAATGAGGACATAAATTGGCAAAGCTACAAAAGGGAACTAGCCACATTCAAAAAGGCCATCAGGAAGGAAAAGAGAACTGCATGGCAGAACTTCTGCTCAGATATTGAAAAAACAACAGATGTCGCAAGGCTCAGAAAAATACTTTCTAAGACAGCCGCATGCTTGGGCTATCTTTAAAAGGCTGACGGTTCATGGTCAGACTCTAGTGAAAATTCCCTAAAACTATTCCTAGAAGCTCACTTCCCAGGGAGCCTGCAAACAGGACATCCACCAGGAAGAAACACTGGAGAAGGAATAAACTTAAATCGCCTACTATCAGACCGTAATATAAACTGGTCCATTCATAGTTTCAAACCATACAAATCGCCGGGACCGGACAATATAGCACCAGCACATATTCAACAAGCAAGACAGTTAGCTATAAACTGGCTGAGAAATATTTTCCAGACCATTTTTGCAGTAGGAGAACTATCAACAGCGTGGCGGGAAACAAAAGTTGTATTCTTCCCCAAGGCAGGGAAGGCTACCCATACTACAGAGAAGGACTTTAGACCGATAAGTCTGACATCATTCCTGCTAAAGATCTTAGAAAGACTAATAGGACTACACATTAGAGACAATATTGACCCGACGCAGATATCAGAAGCGCAACACGCATACACCAAAGGTAAGTCGATCGAATCGACGCTACACTTGGTAGGAAGCCACATCGAGAAATCACTCAGCATCCAGGAATACACTTTGATCGCCTTCCTTGACATAGAAGGAGCTTTCAACAATGTGCTTCCCACGGCAATAACGGAATCCCTCACAGAACTAGGGGCTTAGCCATCGTTGGTGGGGCTGATTAGCACACTAGGGACCTCAACCCAGACTAGACTAGTGAACAGAGGCACTCCGCAAGAAGGTGATCGGACAACATTTTGCTACAGCTTTCTGTGTTTTTATACTACAAAAATTTATATTAACCGACTTAAATTACAAAAAATTATATAATATTAATAATTATTTTGTATACCTTTGCATATTGGGGCTCCCTTTGATAAAACGCCTGATTTTATTTATCATTTTTTCGATGTTTAAAAGGCCTTGAAACGCCAAAAAAAATATAACTGCTAAACTATTACAGCATTTATTATTATTTTTGTTTATTATCAGTACAGCTTCCCTTCCATTTTCTTAGTTTTTATTTTGAAAGCGCAGCGTATGAATATCTACAGGTGGTCCTGCTTCGTCCATTTTCATGTCCGCCAGCTCGGGATGCAGACCAGACGTCAGGCCCACCAGGATCGTCTGCTTCAACGTTGACTTCTGGTCCGGATTACGGGTCGACTCCACAAACACCTTGAAGATAATAGATTCGATACGCAACTGCTTTACGCCTGCTTAGGACACCAGGATCGTCTGCTTCAGCGTTGACTTCCGGATCCGGATTACGGGTCGACTCCACAAACACCTTGAAGATAATAGATTCGATACGCAACTGCTTTACGCCTGCTTAGGACACCAGGATCGTCTGCTTCAGCGTTGACTTCCGGATCCGGATTACGGGTCGACTCCACAAACACGATCCACTTGGTGGCCAAATTCTCGGCTTTAACTGCTCACGGGTGTTTCTTCTCCAAGGAGTCAGCGTATCTCCAAGCCAGGCTTCAGAACCAGTCGGATAAGTCTTAATGTCCTTACCAAGGAATAAGGTCTTGTGACCTCATTCTTTGCTGAGGACACATTTATCCGCCTGGTTCTGATAACTGGCTGATCCCAGGCTGCATACTGGAGACAAAACACAAGATGAGCAAGTTCAAGCCCAAGAATTTGGCCAGCGAATGACATTGTTCGTGGAAGGAGCCGCCATGCGGATCAGAGGTCAACCTGGAACATTCAAGCCCGGTGGCCTTACCGGGCGGAAAGCAGTTTTGTATCGATTCTATTAGTTGAAGATCTTCATTGCCTGAGTTTATCGCCGACTCAATTACTAATGACTTTAAAATCTGCAACGCCAATGACACTGCAAGGTATAAAAAATGAAATCATTATAGATATATCTAGAAAAAAAAATATTTTAGTGCGATATTTGACAGCCCTTTTTAAAATTTAACTTCATTAGCATGCCCAGAAGTTTTTAATCACGTTTTTAATTTATCTAGGTTTATTAAGACAAACTATGATAAGTTAAAGATAAAATAAGTTAGCTCCACTTTATTTTTAACTGCTTACACACCTTGTATTGAAACCCCTATGGAAAATGTTACTTATTTATTTGTATGACAACTTATTTCTATGGAGAAAAAATGACCATCAACTGTCAAGTTATTCAATAGCGCCCTTCAAAGGTTTGCCAATGTATGAAAATTAATACTAATATATAAATGTTTTCAAAAAAAAGTTTAATAACTGTTATAGCTTTGAAACTAATGTTTCGTTAAAAGAAATGTAAAAGTCAAAAACTTTTGGTATTGAACTTCATTACATGCCCAAGAAGTTTTGAATAGTTTTTAATTTAGTCTAGGTTTATAGGACAAACTAGAAAGTTGAAGAAAATTATTAGCTCTACTTTGTTTTTTACTCTTACACACCTTGTATTGAAACCCTATAGAAGAGGTTACTTATTATTTGTATGACAACTTAGTTTCTATGGGGAAAAAAGGAGCATCAACTGTCAATTCATGTCTAGCGACCCTGTCAAAGTTCGAATGTATGAAAATTAACTAGCTAATTACATAAATAAGCATTATTTAGTCAAAAATAAGCTTTGAATACGAATTATTCGTTAAAAGAAATGTAAAAGTCATATAAAACTTTTAGTATTGATAAATGAGTTACAGACCTGCAGCTCCGAAATTTGCCTGCTGAAGGTTTGACTTCTTCCACTCTGGGATAGGCTTCTTGTGAACCATTGACCAAAATCATGACGCACACTTTGTTTCCGTTGATCATTCCTCCTCCGCCATACCACGGCGAACTGGTGTCTTCTCTATGGCGGCCATCTAGTCTTTGCAGCTCGTAATTTTATCTTCAAGTAAGCAAACAAAAAAAAACCAATAAACAACGCCCGAAAAATAATACAACCGAAAACAATTACAGGAAAAATTTGTTGATTTTTTTTGTATAATTTTTTACCGGGTGAAAATTTGTGTGTTGTCAGCACGGACTCTCATTTCAACTAAACTTTTCTCGAAGGCAGGCAAATTAGAGGTGGAAAAACATATAGTTTCGAAATGTAAATGTCAAAAAAACATCGATTTCCAAATGTATATGTCAAAAAACATCGATGTGTTTAAATAAAAATGGTAAATTCTTTTGACACCTTGCCACCTGGAGGTTCGATAATATATTTTAAATTTCAAAAATATTGGTCCTACTTGTATAAACAAATAAAATTTTTATCCGTCAACTTTGCAAAAAAAATTTTGTATTAACAGTTTATCACACTTTTTAAATTAATAAATTATTAATTAAGTTACTTTAAAATAATTAAAGAAACAAAAGTCTTACCTTATTTTTAATAAACCAGCAACAGTATAAGATTTTCCGCCTGTAGACGATGCAATCGGCGAAATAATTGTCTATCGTTTGCAGATTATTAAACTTCAACTAAAGAAACAGAAAAAAAATTAAAGAGCACCGAAAAAAAAAATTTTTTAAAGTGATGTCGCGTATTTACAGGTAGGGTTTTTGTTTTTATATTTATAATATTTTGGTGTTGTCAGCACGGACTCTGATATTGAACTAACTTTTCTCGAAGCCGAAGCCCGAAGCCAGGCAAATCGTTCAAACACCAAAGTCATGGGCATCTGGGTTCGAAAATGGATTTAAAATTTTAATTTCAAATCAGCTTGGCCTACTAGTATGTAAAAAAAATTTGTGTCGTCATAGAGTGGCGACACAATTTTACCAAGGATGTTGTGTATGCCGGCAGCATTCGCCAGTCTCACTTCAGCAGTCAACGGAGAACAACGTCATCTCGCGATACACATATATTCTTTGACACACTATTATTAGAACATTATTTCAACCATAAATGTTAATTAATATATAGCTCGTACATATCTAATAGTTGTCAAATCATCAATATTATGATTTCTTCTACCTTGTTTGGCAAAATTTTCTCGGGTTTTTTTTCATGTCTATAATTACCATTAAAAGGTCGAACGCTAACTCGTCTAAAATATTATTTACTTCGTCTAACAGTGACATCTGTAGTGTTTCCCTGCTTTAAGACATGTCATGCATAACCTAAAAAATTTTAAAAAGTACCTTTTAGTACTCTTTCGGTAATGTACTGCCTAAAAATATAAATTTGTTGTCCATTTGCCATATTTTTTAGGTCATCATGGGCCTTAAAATTATTGCATTTCTAAATAAATTTGACAACTTAGAACCCATTAAAACTAAATATGTCTGTTAAATATTTATGGTGTACCCAACCAAATAATGGTTGTATAGCTTATTATGATTTAATAAATTAATTAAAGTACTATTTTAAGAAAATATCTGTTTAAAATTTAAATATTATAAATGTATTATAGAGATGCCATGCAGTTCGTAATGCGCAATAGACTTAGTTAGATCTTTTCAAAATATTACATTTTTTGAAAATATCAGAGGCTTATCGAAAGCTGATCATAATTCCTCAACGGAGAAGGCTGATAAGGACAAAGTTATTACTTCAAAGACTGACTTGGATCAGTGCGATTGTTTGATCGGACAACATTTTGCTACAGCTTTCTGTGTTTTTATACTACAAAAATTTATATTAACCGACTTAAATACAAAAAATTATATAATATTAATAATTATTTTGTATACCTTTGCATATTGGGGCTCCCTTTGATAAAACGCCTGATTTTATTTATCATTTTTTCGATGTTTAAAAGGCCTTGAAACGCCAAAAAAAAAAACTCTAAACTATTACAGCATTTATTATTATTTTTGTTTATTATCAGTACAGCTTCCCTTCCATTTTCTTAGTTTTTATTTTGAAAGCGCAGCGTATGAATATCTACAGGTGGTCCTGCTTCGTCCATTTTCATGTCCGCCAGCTCGGGATGCAGACCAGACGTCAGGCCCACCAGGATCGTCTGCTTCAACGTTGACTTCTGGTCCGGATTACGGGTCGACTCCACAAACACCTTGAAGATAATAGATTCGATACGCAACTGCTTTACGCCTGCTTAGGACACCAGGATCGTCTGCTTCAGCGTTGACTTCCGGATCCGGATTACGGGTCGACTCCACAAACACGATCCA
Organism: Drosophila mimetica; assembly: GCA_037075245.1. Classification (NCBI taxonomy): domain Eukaryota; kingdom Metazoa; phylum Arthropoda; class Insecta; order Diptera; family Drosophilidae; genus Drosophila; species Drosophila mimetica. The sequence continues at coordinate 170,130 of JBAMCH010000016.1, read as the reverse complement.
CTTGGTGGCCAAATTCTCGGCTTCTAACTGCTCATCGGGTGTTTCTTCTCCAAGGAGTCAGCGTGATCTCCAAGCCAGGCTTCAGAACCAGTCGGATAAGTCTTAATGTCCTTACCAAGGAATAAGGTCTTGTGACCTCATTCTTTGCTGAGGACACATTTATCCGCCTGGTTCTGATAACTGGGCTTGAGTCCCAGGCTGGCATAGCTGGAGACAAAACACAAGATGAGCAAGTTCAAGCCCAAGAATTTGGCCAGCGAATGGACATTGTTCGTGGAGAGGAGCCGCCATGCGGATCAGAGGTCAACGCTGGAACATTCAAGCCCGGTGGCCTTACCGGGCGGAAAGCAGTTTTGTATCGATTCTATTATGTTGAAGATGCTTCATTGCCTGAGTTTATGCGGCCGACTCAAGTGTACTAATGACTTTAAAATCTGCGAACGCCAATGACACTGCAATGGTATAAAAAATGAAATCATTATAGATATATCTATGAAATAAAAATATATTTTAGTGCGATATTTGACAGCCCTATTTTAAAATTTAACTTCATTAGCATGCCCAAGAAGTTTTTAATCACGTTTTTAATTTAGTCTAGGTTTATTAAGACAAACTATGATAAGTTAAAGATAAAATAAGTTAGCTCCACTTTATTTTTAACTGCTTACACACCTTGTATTGAAACCCCTATGGAAAATGTTACTTATTTATTTGTATGACAACTTAGTTTCTATGGAGAAAAAATGACCATTCAACTGTCAATGTTATGTCAATGATGCGGCCCTGTCAAAGGTTTGCCAATGTATGAAAATTAAGTAGCTAATTTAAAATAAAATAAAAAAATGTTTGTCAAAAATAATAGTTTAATACACTGTTTATAGCTTTGAATACTAATTGTTTCGTTAAAAGAAATGTAAAAGTCATATATAACTTTTGGTATTGAACTTCATTAGCATGCCCAAGAAGTTTTGAATTATGTTTTTAATTTAGTCTAGGTTTATTAGGACAAACTATGATAAGTTGAAGATAATATTAGTTAGCTCTACTTTGTTTTTTACTGCTTACACACCTTGTATTGAAACCCTATAGAAGAGGTTACTTATTTATTTGTATGACAACTTAGTTTCTATGGGGAAAAAAGGAGCATTCAACTGTCAATGTCATGTCAATGATGCGACCCTGTCAAAGGTTTGCGAATGTATGAAAATTAACTAGCTAATTTACATAAATAAGCATTATTTAGTCAAAAATATAGCTTTGAATACGAATTATTTCGTTAAAAGAAATGTAAAAGTCATATAAAACTTTTAGTATTGATAAATGAGTTACAGACCTGCAGCTCCGGAAGATTTGCCTGCTGAGAGGTTTGACTTCTTCGCACTGCTGGGATAGGCGTTGCTTGTAGAACCAATTGACCAAAATCATGACGCAGCACTTTGTTTCGCGTTGATCATGTCCTCCTCCGCCATACCATCGGCGAACTGGTGTCTTCTCTATGGCGGCCATCTAGTCTTTGCAGCTCGTAATTTTATTATTTTTTATAATACCCTCTGCAAGGGTATAATTATATAACAATAAATAAATAGCAATAAGAAATAAAAACGTTTAAAATAAATTTATAATATTATGTTATTTTCCAAAAGGAGGGAGATGTAGTATGGACATTTATAGAGTACACACTGTACCATCTGCAACAATGTCAATGCCAAATGTGCAGATTCAGCACTCTTCAAGTGCCAACGTAATCCGATCGCGAACGCCGTCCGCGGGTAATAAGCGTCTGCGTCGGCAGTTCTCACAGCCCGGCGACAGCAACAATTTGATACAAATGTAAGTGCACATAGCATTCCCTCTCTGAGAACCACTCTCAGATATGTATAAGATTTATATGTACTTAGGCTAATACATAAATTCGCTGCACCCCTGCCGGCTTGACCGACAGCTCTGCCCCCGGATATAGAGTTAAGAAAGAGCTAATGAAAACTGGAGAGATCAGTCTCCTACACCAATCTAAGAAGCCAACAAATCCTTCTAAGGGATGAAGTCTTTATTAAATAAAAGTTTCTATGTTAAAATAAGAATAAAGTGCTAACAAATAAAATATATTAAAAGAATCAACATGTGCGTTTTCAATAGATTAATCGGGGTAAATACACATCCTTTGACCCGAATTCCACCAAGCTGCTCACCTCTTCTGGTGGCGCCGGTTTTTCGTGTACCAAGTAGCAGGAGGCTACCAGGAGTCGCTTCTCACTGCTTTCCAGCATCACCATAGTCAAGTCGTCAGACCAGGGCAATCAGGAGCTCCGTCGATGTGATTTTGCTTTTATGAAGATTGAGCTGCAGCACCCTCAAAGTCATGGCGCTCGACGGGCTCGACGGCTCGTCTCCGCCACGATGGCTTCCGGATCTAGGTTCTTCTTCATCTCACCTGCCTGCAGAATGCGTGCACCTTTGTCGTCGGGGTGGTGCTTCTTGAGACGCAGGTAGACACTACCCATGCCCCACGCCATCTCCCCAAATCTTGCACCCAGAAAAAAAAGAACGAAAAAAATCAAGAACATTTTTCATGATTTACGAACAATCCGTTCGCTATTTTGTGTTCATGAAAAAGGAACGCTCGGGGTCAAATCACGAACATTTGGGTAAAATTATGAACGCGTCACAAAAAAGTGTAAGGCTTTGAACGATGGTGTTAGAACAAGGGCTTTTCCTTGAATATAATTTATTGTCAGACGGTGCTAGTTTATGAATATATTCAATGAGTTCAGGTAAATTCAATGCACTTGACTTCCTCGTGCGAAGGTTACAATAATAGTACGAAAAATTCCATATTTTTCCATTTCTATCTTCTCTCTTTCTTGCGGTCGAGTTGGCAGCATCACATTTCTTACCGATTTATGATAACTATCAAGAATCGGCGCAAGATTTAAAATACAAAGTAATTAATGACAAGGGCAATTGGGTTTTGACCCAACATACCGCCCCCTTGAAAGTATGCGATTGACTTTCAAGAGACTGGTAGTAATGCTAATTTCCGAATAGGTCGGCGTATAATTCCTCTGGCAGTGCGTATGTTAGCTACGCGCACAATGTTGTCGTGTCCCTTGATGGTGTCGACAATACGTCCAAGTAGCCAACGTTGTGGAGGGAGGTTATCCTCATGGACTATGACCATGTCGTTGACTTCTAAGTTTGGAACGGTCTTCGTCCAATTTGTGCGGGTTTGTAGCTCGTTGATATACTCCTGGCTCCAGCGTCTCCATATGCGCTGCTTAATAGCGCTGACCTTCTGCCATCGATCCAGACTGTCGAAATTGTCGACGGCAATTGGAAGTTCCGGTAATGCTCGGAGCGCGTCTCCCACCAGGAAGTGTCCAGGCGTCAGTGCGCCCAAATCGCTTGGATCCGACGATAGCGGAGTCAAGGGGCGAGAATTTAAGATCGCCTCAACGTCCGCGGCTGCAGTAGATAGCTCTTCAAAGGTGAGCCTAGTATCTCGGAGTGTGCGATTGAGTAGTCCTTTGACACTTTTGACTGCCGCCTCCCATATACCCCCGAAATGCGGGGCCCTGGGCGGCATAAAGTGGAAGTTAATAAATTGCATATTACAAAAATTGGTGATCGAATTAACAGTTTCACCCTTAAAAAGGAACTGCTTCAGCGACTCCAGCTATCGCAGAAGATGTCGGATGGGAGTCCACGTCGGGCAATCAAGCGTTTGAGGGCTGCTATGAAGCTGTCTGTGGTAAGATCCGATACCACCTCCACGTGTATTGCCTTTGTGGCAAAGCAAATAAAAACGGCTAAGTAAGCCTTGCTGGGGGTTTTCCGCGGATGCGCAGGTAGACGTTGACCGGCCCGCAGAAGTCGATTCCGCATCTTGAAAACGGCCGAGACGGTGTGATACGTTCCTTGGGTAGCTGACCCATTAATTGCGTTTCCAGAGTTGGTCGATAGCGAACGCAATGTACGCATGAGCGAACGACTTGTCGTGCCAAATCTCTCGCGTTCACTACCCAAAACTGCTGACGGATTAGTGCGACAAGGGCCTTTGGTCCAGCGTGATAGTTTTGGAGATGGAGATGACGAACGAATAACTCTACGAAGTGATCCTTTCTGGGTAGAAGAATTGGGTGCTTTTGAGAATCTGGGTAGTTTGCAAGTTCCAGACGCCCTCCAACCCTTAGAAGCTCGAAGCCATCAGTCACCTGTAAAAACAAACTAAGGTTTTTTAGGTTATTACGAAGAGGATGGCCCTTGCGCAGCAACGATGTTTCTTGATGGAAGTGCTCGGTTTGGATGTTCCACACGATGCAGTGTAATGCCCGCTGCAACTCTGTGGGGGTCGGTGATAGCGACTGAGTCGGGAACCCTTTACGGCTGCGATCCGAAATTCTGTACATCCAGGCAACAACAAGTAGACAGCGAAAATACGAGCTGAATTTACGAATTCCTGAGAGCAGTGGGTTATTGACGGTGCGTACGACGAAGTCTGATTTCCTTGTCTCCAGTTGCACAACCTCCATGTCGATGTCTTCCTTATTGTCCTTTGGCCAATGATGCTGATCTCTCCGTAAAAATGCAGGTCCCTGAAACCATATCGAGGTTTGCAGGTCAGCAACTGTACAGCCTCTGGTGAGTAGATCTGCCGGGTTGCAGTGTGTTGGAACGTGTCTCCAATGACAATCTGCTGTTGATTCCTGAATTTCCGAAATTCGATTGCCGACGAAGGTTGACAACGTGGCTGAGTGCTGGCGATTCCAGTGTAGGACGATTTGGGAGTCACACCACAAGTATATGGTTGGCTCTCTGTCCGCGAAGATTCCTGCGATTTTCCGATAGAGTTGTGAGAGCAGATGCGCCCCACAGAGTTCCAACTTAGGCAGCGAAAGTTTCTTGGTTGGAGCAACTCTGGACTTGGATGTTATGAGTTGGACTTTGATGAGACCATCTGATCCAAGTGTCCGAGCGTAGACGCAGCAGCCGTACGCCCTGATAGATGCGTCGCAGAATCCATGTATCTCCAGAGAGCATGTCGCCGGTTGGAGACAGTATCGTGGGATGGCTACAGATTCTAAAGACGTGAGCGATTGAAGGAGCGATGTCCAAGCGGTATGGATGCCTTGCGGAACGGACTCATCCCAGTGCAGTTTTAATAACCACAGTTCTTGAAGGATGATTTTGGCAACTATTATAATTGGTGTTACTAATCCCAATGGGTCGAACAGCGAGGACGCTATTGACAGAATAGTACGCTTGGTAACAAGGTCCGAGGTGGTTCTAGGCGAAAACGTGAATATGAATGTGTCCAAATCTTGATCCCATTTTAGACCAAGTGTGCTGGTGACCTTGTCCTCATCTAAGTTTAACAGTTTGATGGTATCGTCTTTCACAAACTTACTGTGATTTGAATGCCATTTAGCGAGTTCAAATTGGCCGTCTTTCAGGATAGCTGTGACTTCCTCCTTAATTTGATGAAGTTCCATTTCTGTGTCTGCTCCTCCAAGGAAGTCATCAACGTAGAACGATGATTTAATGGCTCTAGCTCCGAGCTTATAGTTGTCGATGTGTTGATCTGCAAGGTAAGCCATGCTGCGTATGGCTAAATACGGTGCGGCCGCAGTGCCATAAGTGACCGTATTCAGTTCAAAGGTGCGCAGTGGCTCTGATTGCGAATTTCTCCAAATGATGTACTGGTATCTCCGGTCCTCTGCAGATACCTGCACCTGACGAAACATTTTGACCACATCAGCAGTGATTGCGTACTGATATATACGAAAACGAAGGAGCAATGTGTAGAGATCTGGCTGAATAGTCGGTCCCACCATGAGTAGATCGTTGAGGGACTTCTGAGATGTTGTCTGACAAGAGGCGTCGAAGACTACTCTCAGCTTAGTCGATGTGCTGCTGGGCTTGAGCACGCAGTGGTGCGGAATGTAGAAATGTGAAGTATTGATGTTTGGGCGGCCTACCAAGCTCATGTGGCCCAAGGCTTCGAACTCCTGCATGAACTCAATGTACTTGGCCTTGACCTCAGGCTTACGGTTAAGGCTTCGTTCGAGAGCGAGAAATCTTTTTTTAGCGGTGTCGTAGGAGGAGCCGAGCAGACTGGGTTCGTCCTTGAATGGTAGTCTTACCATTATCCGACCGTCTCCGGTGCGTCGGACCGTTTTGTTGTAAAATTCACATTTCCGTTGTTCTGGTGTCAGCGTATTTAACGAATTCTTCACCTCATCAATGCGCCATAAGCGCTCCAAGTTTTTGTGAATGGCGTCGTCCACATCTACGATTGAAGAATATTGATGGAGTGACCTGGGATGCATCTGGCATCGACCAGACACTATCCATCCGAGTAGTGTTTTCTGTAACACTGGCAAGTTTTGGCCAAGCTTGATTTGACCGATTGCTAGGATGTCGAAGAAGGTTTCCGTTCCTAGTAGCAAATCGATTCGCCGAGATAGGTAGAACTTTTCATCGGCCAACAATGCGTTAGAGGGAAGGTCCCACGATGAAATGTCTATCTCCGCTTCTGGGTGATAGGCAATGTGTGATGTAACGCAAAAATCAAGGAGCAACTCAAAATCAGTTTGTCGAGATTTAACTGTGGTAGCTGTATGATGCTTAATTTGCGTTTGTGTGTCCCCGATGCTGCGAATCTCCATGTTGCGTTTGTTGCGAGGCAATCGCAGCTTCTGGGCAAACTCTTCAGAAATGAAGTTCACCTGGGAACAGGAATCCAGTAGGGCTCGTCCTACCTTGTAGCATCCAGATGCGTCCTTTACCAATACTAATGCCGTGGCGAGTATGACACAATCAGAATGAGTATCAGTGTGGGTATGAGTGACTGCGTCCGAAACTTGCGATGTGTCTGTTCTGGGCTGCAGCGCATTTGGTGCAACGGATTCAGGAACGTGTCGATGAAGCAATGAATGATGCGCTGATGAACATATGCGGCATCTCTGAATAGATGGGCATTTGGCTACATGATGGCCCTTATTAAGGCAATTGATGCAAAGCCGAAGGCGCTTCACTTTATCTAAGCGACTGTCCGGCGTAAGCTTGATTAGATCGGGACATCTAAATATCTTGTGGTCTGTGCTTGAACACATGTTGCAAGTTTGGGTTGTACAGTTGAAAGACAAACTTGATGGGTTCCTCTGCGTGCGAGGCTTGTGGCCACCTGGCTGGCTCACGAAGGCGTCGGCTGATGGCTTTCTATCCGATTCTAAATATTGACAGTGCCGTTCCACGATTTGAACGCATCTGTCCCACGAAGGTAATACGGAGTAATCGAGCGATTCGTTCCACTTCCTCTTGGTCTCCTGATCGACCTGGCCCATGACTATGGAAATGAGCATGTCCTGAGAGATCTGCGATTCAGTGCCCAGAGATCGCAAAGAGTTGTATAATGCGGAGGCATTGTCTATAAGGTTGCGCAGCTGCTGCCCGTTGGACTTGGCGGCAGGTTGCAATGCGAACAATGACGATATGTTGTCGAGAAAAACAAGCGTAGGGTTATCATAGCGGTTTCTCAGGCGCTCAAGCGCCTTCGTGTAGTTGTCGGGAGTAACCTGGAAAGCTCGAACTGTTTCCAGAGCTGGCCCTCTTAGGCAGTTCAACAGCTGGTTGAACTTCTCAATTTTAGACAGGCTTAACTGGTTCGCTACGACTTGGTTGAATGATGTGATAAAGTTCTGATACTCGGAATATTTACCGTCGAATATTGGCAGTGACATACGTGGCAGTTTGACTGCTGACGTATGACCGACATTAACCGTAGTTTCATGGATCGCGGTGCTGTTGGCATCTGGTCCGAGCTGCTCCTGAATAGAGACTTTGGTGTGGATGAACAGCTCTTCTATTTCACGACGAGAATCACGTTGCGATTCTGCCGGGTCCATCATCTCTATATTTTCTTGTATCGACAATGCGAGTTTGAAGTAGGAATCCAGAATCGTCATACGGCACGTCAGTTCCAACGGCGAAAGGTTGAAACTAGGGTTCACTGACTGGCTAATTCTGGAAAGATTCCTGTGAGCGTCCACACGCTGCGCTTCAAGTCGTTCGATGGTAGGCATGTTGTAAGTTCCACGCTCCAGTTATGTGATGAGTTGGTCTGGCAACGCCGTGGACAGAATGCACACACACACGTATGAGAGTGCGAAAGAGATGACGATATGTAGTGGAAAGTTTTGGCTCGCCAAGCTTGTTATGCAATATGCTGGCGGATGCGAACACGCGATGTGAAGATCGAGGTTATGTCCGAGATTGGTGGCTGCTGTGTCCGCCGAGTACGATGTGAAGATGGGGGACCGAATGTCGACCCCAACTTTTGCCTGATAGATCTGGAGGACTGCTGTCCACTCCAACGACGAAGTGTTGATAGACTTGGAGGACGGGGTGTCGACTCCAACGACGAGGTGTTGATAGACTTGGAGGACGGGGTGTCGACTCCAACGACGAGGTGTTGATAGACTTGGAGGACAGGGTGTCGACTCCAACGACGAGGTGTTGATGAGTGTGGCGCTGAGCAGCGGCGAAGCACCAATATGTTGCGCGTAGGCGGGCTACTTAACAATACGCGAGCGACAATTGGGAGCGAAATACAGTAGCAGAGAACTTAACCTCAACTCATACAAAAACCACTCAAAACTAGCAATGTCCTGTCACGGTCGCCAAAATGTTAGAACAAGGGCTTTTCCTTGAATATAATTTATTGTCGGACGGTGCTAGTTTATGAATATATTTAATGAGTTCAGGTAAATTCAATGCACTTGACTTCCTCGTGCGAAGGTTACAATAATAGTACAAAAAATTCCATATTTTTCCATTTCTATCTTCTCTCTTTCTTGCGGTCGAGTTGGCAGCATCACATTTCTATCGATTTATGATAACTATCAAGAATCGGCGCAAGATTTAAAATACAAAGTAATTAATGACAAGGGCAATTGGGTTTTGACCCAACAGATGGGTTCTTAGATTTTGCACAATCGTTCTGAAATTGCGAACGCTGTTCATTAAGAATTTATTTTCCGAACCGAAAAGCTTGCAAGTCTAGTTTCCCGTTCCGTGGCCCAGCGGTTAGGACGTCCGTCTCTGACACATAGTAGCCCAGGTTCGAGCCCGCGGGAAGACGTCGCGAATCGAAACTTTTAATAAAATATTATTTCTAATGTTTATATGTATTTCTAATAATAAATAAATTGTATGTGAACAACAACTAGTATACAATAATTATTAATAATAATAATTCAACCACTTTAAGTAATGAGATTAAATACGTCTCTACCAGGCGCGCAGAAAAAAACAGCAAGGCCAGAAATCTTGTTTTTGTTTTTCTTTCTTATGAACTTTTCGTTCTCAAATCAATCCCAAATGTTCTTAAAATGACCCCATTCGTTCGGAATCAAACTCTAAAGTTTCGGTCAAATTCTATGAACGAGCGTTCATGAACTGACAACAAACGGGCTTACGCACTTTTTGACCCCGTTTGGGCTTGATTTTTGAACGTTTCGAACGGATTTTTTTTGGGAGTGAGTACAGCAGTTCCTCCGCATCCTTATTGATTTCGAGATGGGTAGTGAGTTGGCCATGTGCAGATCTTCCAATCCGCCGCTGGGACGTCTGGATACTGCCGTTGAAGCAGCTTAAGCGCCAGATCCCCTTGGATTGCGATGGGGAAGGCCACTTTCGCCTTTAGTGAGGATGGGATTAATTCACTGTCCACCACCTCTAGCTTGGCCCCCTCCTACAACGCCTCCAGTTGGCCGACCGTTTGCGTCAGCCACTTTCTAGTCAAATCGACGTTGGACTTGGATTTGACTTGGATCAACCACCCTGCACCATCGAATGTAAGCTTGGGAGCTGTGGGTGCCTCTTCAATATATTCAAAGAGAGACTCAGCGAGTCGGGCATGGACGATCTTTCAGAGCGCCTCCGCCATCTTCCTATTCTTGTCGCTCCTGTCAATGAGTGCCTTGTTCAAAAGTCCGCTTGTCGACGCAATCGGGTCGCTTTGTCCTGGAGACGGCTCTTAATCTTGAGGGCTGCTTTGTATTGCGCCTAAGCCTTCATCCCCTCGATTGTACGCTTGAGATTTTATGCTCCCGTCATCCCAGGGGTTCGACCGCTGCCGAGATGCAGAGAGGATTGCTCCCGCCATACCCGCCGATGGTAGTAGTCGTACTTCCCATCGACGTTTGGGCTGACATCCCAGCCCGGATTTCCTCCACCTCGTCTTTCAGACTGGTTTGTTTTTCAGGGGTACCACCCACTTGCGTTTTGTGTCTACCGCCAGGCACCTCCAGCCATGGCCACTGATTCATGGTTCATTTCCAAATCCTATTTTTTACGCATGCCTTTATCATGGTAAAACCGCGTGCCGATCGAACGTCTACATCCTATAGATCCCATGGAAACAATAGGATCAAAATGCTTAAAATTGTATACTTTATACATATACAAATCTTGTTTGTTTGTGCACATAATAATCAAAGTAAAAGGGCGTACCGATCAGACGTCCATATCCTTTAGCTCGTATAGAATTTATAGCTATTGACTTTCATTTTTCCAAGTCTTACTTATTTACGCATACCTCGATTAGGGTAAAGCCGATTGCCGATCGGACGTCTATATCTTATAACTTCCATAGGAACTGTTGGTAAAACTGTGATAATATCCCATTTTTTTTGTTTTGACATTTTTGCAGAATAAAAGATACTGACATGAAACTATTCAAATCTAATTTATTTATGTATACCTTACTCAGGGTAAAAATTTTTGCGAATCAGACAACTATATGCTTCAACTGCTATTTAATTATTAAATTGGTTACATATCGGAAATCTTCTTTTATATATTAAAATTAAAAAATAACAAGAGAGCACGCTATAGTCGAGTGGCTCGACTATCAAATACCCGTTACTCCCGTTGGACTTGGCGGCAGGTTGCAATGCGTAGGGTTATCATAGCGGTTTCTCAGGCGCTCAAGCGCCTTCGTGTAGTTGTCGGGAGTAACCTGGAAAGCTCGAACTGTTTCCAGAGCTGGCCCTCTTAGGCAGTTCAACAGCTGGTTGAACTTCTCAATTTTAGACAGGCTTAACTGGTTCGCTACGACTTGGTTGAATGATGATATTTACCGTCGAATATTGGCAGTGACATACGTGGCAGTTTGACTGCTGACGTATGACCGACATTAACCGTAGTTTCATGGATCGCGGTGCTGTTTGCATCTGGTCCGAGCTGCTCCTGAATAGAGACTTTGGTGTGGATGAACAGCTCTTCTAATTCACGACGAGAATCACGTTGCGATTCTGCCGGGTCCATCATCTCTATATTTTCTTGTATCGACAATGCGAGTTTGAAGTAGGAATCCAGAATCGTCATACGGCACGTCAGTTCCAACGGCGAAAGGTTGAAACTAGGGTTCACTGACTGGCTAATTCTGGAAAGATTCCTGTGAGCGTCCACACGCTGCGCTTCAAGTTGTTCGATGGTAGGCATGTTGTAAGTTCCACGCTCCAGTTATGTGATGAGTTGGTCTGGCAACGCCGTGGACAGAATGCACACACACACGTATGAGAGTGCGAAAGAGATGACGATATGTAGTGGAAAGTTTTGGCTCGCCAAGCTTGTTATGCAATATGCTGGCGGATGCGAACACGCGATGTGAAGATCGAGGTTATGTCCGAGATTGGTGGCTGCTGTGTCTGCCGAGTACGATGTGAAGATGGGGGACCGAATGTCGACCCCAACTTTTGCCTGATAGATCTGGAGGACTGCTGTCGACTCCAACGACGAAGTGTTGATAGACTTGGAGGACGGGGTGTCGACTCCAACGACGAGGTGTTGATAGACTTGGAGGACGGGGTGTCGACTCCAACGACGAGGTGTTGATAGACTTGGAGGACAGGGTGTCGACTCCAACGACGAGGTGTTGATGAGTGTGGCGCTGAGCAGCGGCGAAGCACCAATATGTTGCGCGTAGGCGGGCTACTTAACAATACGCGAGCGACAATTGGGAGCGAAATACAGTAGCAGAGAACTTAACCTCAACTCATACAAAAACCACTCAAAACTAGCAAAGTCCTGTCACGGTCGCCAAAATGTTAGAACAAGGGCTTTTCCTTGAATATAATTTATTGTCGGACGGTGCTAGTTTATGAATATATTTAATGAGTTCAGGTAAATTCAATGCACTTGACTTCCTCGTGCGAAGGTTACAATAATAGTACAAAAAATTCCATATTTTTCCATTTCTATCTTCTCTCTTTCTTGCGGACGAGTTGGCAGCATCACATTTCTTATCGATTTATGATAACTATCAAGAATCGGCGCAAGATTTAAAATACAAAGTAATTAATGACAAGGGCAATTGGGTTTTGACCCAACAGATGGGTTCTTAGATTTTGCACAATCGTTCTGAAATTGCGAACGCTGTTCATTAAGAATTTATTTTCCGAACCGAAAAGCTTGCATGTCTAGTTTCCCGTTTGGCCGCGCGTGAAAAATTGGTTCCGTGGCCCAGCGGTTAGGACGTCCGTCTCTGACACATAGTAGCCCAGGTTCAAGCCCGCGGGAAGACGTCGCGAATCGAAACTTTTAATAAAATATAATTTCTAATGTTTATATGTATTTCTAATAATAAATAAATTGTATGTGAACAACAACTAGTATACAATAATTATTAATAATAATAATTCAACCACTTTAAGTAATGAGATTAAATACGTCTCTACCAGGCGCGCAGAAAAAAACAGCAAGGCCAGAAATCTTGTTTTTGTTTTTCTTTCTTATGAACTTTTCGTTCTCAAATCAATCCCAAATGTTCTTAAAATGACCCCATTCGTTCGGAATCAAACTCTAAAGTTTCGGTCAAATTCTATGAACGAGCGTTCATGAACTGACAACAAACGGGCTTACGCACTTTTTGACCCCGTTTGGGCTTGATTTTTGAACGTTTCGAACGGATTTTTTCTGGGTGTGAGTACAGCAGTTCCTCCGCATCCTTATTGATTTCGAGATGGGTAGTGGGTTGGCCATGTGCAGATCTTCCAATCCGCCGCTGGGACGTCTGGATACTGCCGTTGAAGCAGCTTAAGCGCCAGATCCCCTTGGATTGCGATGGGGAAGGCCACTTTCGCCTTTAGTGAGGATGGGATTAATTCACTGTCCACCACCTCTAGCTTGGCCCCCTCCTACAACGCCTCCAGTTGGCCGACCGTTTGCGTCAGCCACTTTCTAGTCAAATCGACGTTGGACTTGGATTTGACTTGGATCAACCACCCTGCACCATCGAATGTAAGCTTGGGAGCTGTGGGTGCCTCTTCAATATATTCAAAGAGAGACTCAGCGAGTCGGGCATGGACGATCTTTCAGAGCGCCTCCGCCATCTTCCTATTCTTGTCGCTCCTGTCAATGAGTGCCTTGTTCAAAAGTCCGCTTGTCGACGCAATCGGGTCGCTTTGTCCTGGAGACGGCTCTTAATCTTGAGGGCTGCTTTGTATTGCGCCTAAGCCTTCATCCCCTCGATTGTACGCTTGAGATTTTATGCTCCCGTCATCAAAGGGGTTCGACCGCTGCCGAGATGCAGAGAGGATTGCTCCCGCCATACCCGCCGATGGTAGTAGTCGTACTTCCCATCGACGTTTGGGCTGACATCCCAGCCCGGATTTCCTCCACCTCGTCTTTCAGACTGGTTTGTTTTTCAGGGGTACCACCCACTTGCGTTTTGTGTCTACCGCCAGGCACCTCCAGCCATGGCCACTGATTCATGGTTCATTTCCAAATCCTATTTTTTACGCATGCCTTTATCATGGTAAAACCGCGTGCCGATCGAACGTCTACATCCTATAGATCCCATGGAAACAATAGGATTAAAATGCTTAAAATTGTATACTTTATACATATACAAATCTTGTTTGTTTGTGCACATAATAATCAAAGTAAAAGGGCGTACCGATCAGACGTCCATATCCTTTAGCTCGTATAGAATTTATAGCTATTGACTTTCATTTTTCCAAGTCTTACTTGGATTAGGGTAAAGCCGATTGCCGATCAAACGTCTATATCTTATAACTTCCATAGGAACTGTTGGTAAAACTGTGATAATATCCCATTTTTTTTGTTTTGACATTTTTGCAGAATAAAAGATACTGACATCAAACTATTCAAATCTAATTTATTTATGTATACCTTACTCAGGGTAAAAATTTTTGCGAATCAGACAACTATATGCTTCAACTGCTATTTAATTATTAAATTGGTTACATATCGGAAATCTTCTTTTATATATTAAAATTAAAAAATAACAAGAGAGCACGCTATAGTCGAGTGGCTCGACTATCAAATACCCGTTACTCCGCTAATGCAAGCAGTCTTAAGCAGGGCAAACAAAGCAGTCGTTTAAAAGTGGAGCCATCTGTCGGACATTTATTACAGTTTTGGTCAGAAGTTTGAAATGCAGTGACGGAGACGTTTCCGACCCCACAACCATTTGTCCAACCATTTGTTTCAAAACCGTTTGTAAACTCAGTAGAGGAGATAGCGATCTGAAATGAAATGAAAATCGCCTCAATCGGACGCCTATATTCTAAGCAGGGACAGAAAAATATGATTAATTTTGTTGCGTAAAAAATAAAAATCACAATTTAATGATTATCACAATAAGCGATTGTAATAAGCGAAAGAAAATATCGCTCAGAAATAATTATTATTTTGTTAGCGATATTATTTTGGTTAAAAATATCACTAAAAGTGCGATTGAAACGGTCCTAGGTAAAACTATAGAGCACATATCCAGTACAGAAAAAAAGTAATTTTCTTTGTATAAACCATTTAAAAAGTGTTTATTAAGTTGTATGCGGAATGCATGAATACCTTATTCTGTTGCCTTTATGGATAAAAAAAACATTTTCTGTGAGACTCGAACTCGTGCTTACAGCACGGTGGACCAACATACTGTCACCCACTCCACAAGTCGACTTGAATCTTGTTGATAAGCCGTTTTACTAATATATAAATGACATAAAGTCCAAGGGTTGAAACCACTTTTTGTATTCACTTATACCTCTTGTAAACTGAAAATCGTCTTTTAAATGGTTTCTACGAGGAAAACACCTAATTTTTTAGCTGGATATGTGCTCCGTAGTTTAACCTACAACTACACAGTTCAATCTTTGAAAAATTACACACATGATTAAATACACTTTTTAAAATTTATTTTTTCGGCACTCTGCAATGCCTATAAAGGGAAAAAGGCAAGACTAGTTTTTAGAAACACACAAACATTTTTTATTGCAAAGTGCCGAAAAAAAATCTTTCGTCACAAATGTTAATTTCAGAACTTTTGTATGTTGAAAGTGCGATCGTCACTAGTTTTGTACCTCGTTAGAAGGAGTTTTTGTTTGATATCAGGGGTTTTTGTTTTAGACATGAGTCATATCAAGTATATCTTCTACTGTCTTCTTTAAAAAAAAGTTTTCTATGCTAATGCTTGGGCAGCTTAAGTTATTTTGAGCTGGAAAAAGTGGCTTTAACAGTAACCTGATAAATACCAAATCGTTAAAGTCGTTTTTAAGAAAAAAAAGCTTAAAAAAAGTTTAAAACAATTTTGTTTTGTGCATATTTTTTATACCCTTGCAGAGGGTATAATGATTTCAGTCAGAAGTTTGCAACGCAGTGAAGGAGACGTTTCCGACCCCATAAAGTATATATATTCTTGGTCAGCATGACTAGAGGAGTCGATCTAGCCATGACCGTCTGTCCGTCTGTCCGTCCGTCCGTCCGTTTCTACGCAAACTAGTCCCTCAGTTTTGAAGCTATCGAGCTGAAACTTTACCAAAAGTCGTCTTTTTATTCCAGGTAGTATATAAGTCGGAGCCGGCCGGATCGGACAACTATATCTTATAGCTTCCATAGGAATAATCGGAAAAATAATTGAAAAAAAATTATAACTTATGTCTTTTTCGACATATTACCTTATGGTCTTGGAAATATAATTTTTTTAACTGTTCTGAATTTCGAATTAAATTTTAAAAAAATCTGACCACTATATCATATAGCTCCCATAGGAACGATCGGAAAACTAAAGGGAAATTAATAGGAACAAAATTATAGCTTTGTTAAATTTTTTGTATTCTATTCTACTTTGGAATATACGTTTATTTTATTATTTTAGAATTTCAAATTAAATATAACATAAAATAGATGACTATATTATATAGCTGCCATAGGAAGAATTGATCAATTAATGTCAATATAATACGTAAGCTGCTATAATTTTCTTCGTTGTTGTTTGCAGATCTATATTTCACATTTTTATAATTTCAAATCAAATTGGATTGATCTGCAAGGGTATATAAACTTCGGCTGGCCGAAGTTAGCTTCCTTTCTTGTTAACTATTAAATTTACACTTAGGGGCGTTTATAGCTTTCAAACGAGATGCAGAACAAGTGTGTAGCTTTAGTAGTTGACGAGGCCCAAATTTGTTTTCGGTATAACTTTTGAACTGAGCATCGGATTAAATTAAGCGTATTTTCAGTGGGAATACAACTAACGTAGTGCGAGGGCCCAATTATCCCTACCGGCCCCAACAGATCCAAATTTATACATTTTCACTTTTACACTTTCACCGCTATCTCTCTCTTAGACCAATTTATTTTCTTGAGGTCTTGGTATGCAATCCCTTAAGTTTTAGCAATACCTTTAAATTTATGTATATCTCGCTAGGATCGAACTATTACAGCAGATTTTCAATTTTGTGTCTATATATATCAAACAAAAACTCCTCTTAACGAGTTAAAAAACTAGTGACGATCGCACCTTCAACATACAAAAGTTCTGATATTAACATTTGTGACGAAAGATGATTACACACATGATTAAATACACTTTTTAAAATTTATTTTTCAAAATACCTTTTAAACGAGATACAGCACAAGTCTGTAGCTTTAGTAGTTTAGAAGTTACATCCTTCCGTATTTTAGCTATTTATAGCTGTTATCCCGCTAAACTAGCGGGTTTTTCCAAAAGTGGTAAAACTAAAGTTTCTTAAATCGAGCTGTTGAACATCATATCAAATTTTCAGGACTTTAAAACCATGTTTTGGGACACACAGACAAACTGACAAACAGAATTAAATTTTCATTTTGACAAGGCCCCCGCAAATTTGTTTTCGGTATAACTTTTAAACGGAGCATCGGATTTTACGATATGACCCCTCAATTTTCAGTAGGAATAAAACTTACTAAGTGCTAGGGGCCAATGATCCCCACCGACCCCCACAGATCCAAATTTCTAAAATTTCACTTTTAAACTTTCACCGCTCTCTCTGCCAAACCAATTGATTTTCTTGAGGTCTTGGTATGCAATCCTTTAAGATTTAGCAATACCTTTAATTTGCTGTATTACTCATTACGGTCGGACCATCATAGCAGATTATCATTTTTTCATAGTAGTTGCCTTCGCACACTCTCCTTGTCAGCTTCGTCACTACATGGACTGTCGTCCATAGTAATAATCGACTTTTTAACCGCGCAATTTGAGTGTTTTATAGCTGTTGTATTTTGTTTTCGCATGCACTATGGGGCATTTGACCTGTTTTTTTGGCATTAATTCATAACTTCAAAACAAAACAACTTTTTTGAGTTCGGTTTATTAAAATTAGTTTATAATATCTAACCAAATTTTTTGAAAAAAAATAGTCAAAGCCACTTCACTAAAAAGAATTTTTTGTTTGTTTATTTTTTTAAATCTTAAAAAAAAATTTTATGTTTTCTATAAATGGGGAGAATGGGGGGAAGCATACAGGTCAAAGTGTCTGATTGCATTCAACTTGGTGAATGCCAGCATGATTCCTGTCACTGCTTTCTTTAAGCCGACGCACTACCTCCACGTGGTTCTCCCTTGATTGTCACTCAAACTAAAGCGCGCGACGAGAGTCCTAACTCTACAAACTAGGAACTGGAACGTACGAACATTGTACAGACCTGGTGCTGCTCAACATCTAGCAGATAATGTAGGGCTGACATCACTGCTATCCAGGAAATGCGATGGCTAGGACAAGGCTGCATAAAGAAGAAGAACTGTGACATTTACTACAGCTGCCATCCAGAACGGCATGAATTTGGTTGTGGTTTCGTTGTAGGTGCCAGGTTGCAGCGCCGAGTGTTTCACTTTATGCCAATAAACGAGAGAATTGCAACGATCCGAATTACTGCCAAATTCTTTAACATCAGCCTGATATGCACGTGCACATGCCCCAACGGAGGAAAAGGACGATGCCACCAAGGACGCTTTCTATGCGGAGCTCGACCAAGCTTATGGCCGCTGTCCTTCCCATGACATTAGAATTCTCCTCGGGGATTTTAATGCCAAAGTAGGAAGAGAAGACACCTTTGGTGCCACCGTCGGGCGATTTAGTCTACATGAGGCCACCTCGAGCAATGGTCTCAGATTAATAGGCTTTGCAGCTGCGCATAATATGGTAGTTCGTAGTACTGGATTCCGTCATTTGGACATCCATAAGGCATCTTGGCTCTCTCCCGATCGACTGACCAGAAATCAGATTAATCATGTTGTGATCGATGCAAGGCACAAATCTAATATACTCGACGTGCGATCCTGTCGGAGTCCCAGCATCGACTCCGACCATTATCTTGTTGCAGCTAAGATTCGCACACGGCTATGTGTGGCGAAGATTGCACGTCGAAGTGCGTTAAGAAGGCTGGACATCGGAAAGTTGCAATCACAACAGGCGAAAGATGCATTCTCCACTCACGTCTCGGGGCTATTAAGCCGAGCACCTTTAATACCTGAAGACATAAGCGATATGTGGGCGCTCATATCCCACTCCCTGCGAGCTTCGGCAGAAGAAGTGCTTGGATTGTAGCGTCTTCTAACAAGGAATCCATGGTACGATCAGGAGTGTCATGACGCAGTAGCTGCAAAGGACGCCGCCTACAGGAGAACACTGCAGGCTGGGGCGACACGAGCTATTGTGGATGTCTGCAGGTCGAGAAGAAGAGACGAAAAACGCCTTTTCAGACGCAAGAAGAAAGAGGGAGGAAAGGCGAGAGTGTGAGTGCATAGAGAGCAGCAGATGCAGGAATGAAGCACGTAACTTCTACCAGAGGGTCAAGCGTCTGACCCAAGGATTTAGGACTGGTGGAGTGGCGTGCAGGGACGATGATGGAAATCTTGTCACAGAAACAGAGGTCGTGCTGAGGTTAAGGAGGGATCACTTCTCGAGTCTGTTATCTGGCTCAAGCACAGACTCTGAAGACTATGATCCACGAACCCCAATCTATGGCACTGATATTGAAGTGCCAATCCCAAGTCATATCGAAGTCAAGGATGCAATCCAACGGCTTAGAAACAACAAGTCTGCAGGCGCTGACGGCCTGCCGGCAGAATTGTTTAAGGCAGCTGGTGATATGTTGGTAGGGAGCATGCACCAACTAATCAGCAAGATATGGCTCACAAAGAGCATGCCCGAAGATTAAAACCTCAGCATGATCTGTCCCGTCCTGAAGAAGGGTGATGCCACGGTGGTCACCAACTACCGCGGAATTAGTCTTCTTCCAGTTGCATACAAGGACCTAATGAGCGTATTGTGTAAAAGACTGAAACCCCATGCTGAAGCACTGATTATCAGTGCGGGTTCAGGCCTGGCAAGTCCAATGTTGACCGGATTTTCACCTTGCGCCAAATCCTGGAGAAGTCCTACGAAAACCAAACCGACACTTACCATCTTTTCGTCGACTATAAAGCCGGATTTGATAGCCCCCGGCGAGATCGCCTATATGCCGCCATGTCTGAGCTTGGTATAAAGCTGACTGGACTTTGCCGAATGACATTGAGCAAGGAAGGAGCATAGGAAGTGGCCAATCCGAAACCTTTACTACCAGGTGTGGCCTCAGACAAGGTGACTCACTGTCTTGTATGCTCTTCAATATTTTAATGGAGAGTATTATAAGAAAGGCTGGTGTGCATGGGACGGGCACGATATTAACCAACAGATGTGTCCAGCACCTTGGTTACGCTGATGATATTGATATCATTGGCCGCACCAAGCGTGATGTCACAGGAGCCTTCGGGGCTATTGAAAAGTAATCAGCAAAAGTAGGACTAGCAGTGAATATGGAAAAAACAAACTTTATGGTGTGCTCTAGCAGAGAATCGCGGCGTCTTGATTCTCAGCTGACTGCAAAGAACTATAGCTTTAAGTCCGTCAAGGAGTTCATCTACCTAGGCACTGCTATAACAAGCACAAATGATGTCAGTCTGGAGATTAAGCGGAGAATAACACTTGCCAACAGGTGTACCTTTGGGCTCAGTAGGCAGTTCAATAGTAGAGCTCTCTCTCGACGCACAAAAACCACACTCTACAAGACGCTCATTCTTCCAGTACTTCTATATGGTGCGGAGTGCTGGACAGTGACGCAGTCAGATGTAGCTGCTCTTGGAGTGTTCGAGAGAAAAATTCTTCGCAAAATCTTTGGTCCAATCTGCGTGGACGATGTTTATCGCATCACGAGCTGTATGAGCTGTACGGTGATGTTGACTTAGCCAGCCGAGTGAAATCTCAAAGACTTCGCTGGCTGGGCCACATTGCCCGTATGGATGAAGACGCTGCAGCTCGTAAGGTGTTTGATGCGGTGATTGTTGGGACACGAAGGAGAGGACGACCCCGAACGAGTTGGCAAGATCAGGTGATGGAAACCCTGTCCACACTTGGTGTTACCAACTGGCGAAGGCGCGCCCAGGACAGAGACGCGTGGAGGCACATTGCGCTTCAGGACGAGACCCGATAAAAGGGTTGTCATGGCCATATAATAATAATAATAAAAAATAAAAAACATTTTTAAACAAACATAAATAAAAAATTTTTTTATACTTTTTTCCTTTGAAGAGATATCGTTTTTTTTACTGTAAAATCCCATGTACTTGTAACCCAAAAACTGGCTATCCACTATAAAAATATTTTTTTAATGAAAAGAAACCGCAGAATGCTTTTGAATCAAATATTATTTTATTAGGAACAAAATTGTATTCAATTTTCATAACATTCCATCTTTCGAAGCAAGTTGTAGACAAATAAAGTGGCAATTTTACATTTTTTGGCGGTAGCAAAAAAAATGACTTTCTCAAAGAGTTGCAAAAAGTGCAGATTAGGACTGACTGTCCCGAATTAGGAATTGACCATTCTTTAATATGAAATAAACCGCTGGCTCAACAATTTTCAACATTTTTTGTAATCTCTATTGAAAGTTGAACTTTATATTCCAGGCTTTGATTACTAGGTATATGAAGCAATTGCTCGCAATACACACAAAATAAGGGGCATGCTAATATTAACAAATAGTATTTGCATTTAGAAAGAATATCCATTTTAAATTTTACGGTTCTACGTCTTGTCGTTGAAAAGATATTGATTTCATTGCGAAGTTTGATAAAATGTGAAATGTTGTGGTCGCTAGGGACGGCAGACTTTAACAGCTTTTATTTTAACATTGGACTGTTAACTTAACATTTGTAGTATGTAACATTATAGTGTGATGCATTCTTAATACGATTCCATCAATGTCTTAACAATTTTCATACTTCTAAAAAACACATTTATGCCAAAAAAAAACGGGTTGTAACTAACACTATGGCGCATATATTAAAATAAATTATTTTTTTTTTTGTGGGGGCAATGGTTAAAAATTTTTTTACAATTTTACTTTGTTTTTATTTTTAACAAATTAAAAACTAATTTTTTTTTAGAAATTTTTAAAGAATTTTAAAGAAGAAGTTTTAGAGGAATCAATGAAAAAGACATGAAGTCAATCGGATTCATACAACCGGAGATACAGATTTTCAAAGAGAGGGTACTTTTAAAAATTTGACAATTTTTGGCAAACTTAAAAAAATTCTAACTAAAAAAATATTTTTTTTTCGGACAAATCCTGATACACATGTTTACTTATTTTCCGAATAGTACTTGTAAAAAAAGTTTCAAGCAAATCAAAAATGGGACCCAATAAAAAGTGTTCGGTTTGTAAAAGAACCGCCCATATATGTGGGAGCCCATGACGTCACAGTTGACAATGCGGAGTAGAAAATAATTGGCGATCTTGACGAAAGAGGCTGAATTTCAAAAAGGTTAAAATGCTGGTTTTTGCAGATTTTGAAACCATTTTGACAATATTTAAAACAGCAAAAATGCAAAAGAAAGATAAAAAAAATGAATCGAATTTTGGGGAACTTTAGGGCAGCTATTGTTCCAATTTTTTGCTATGCTATATCCGAATCTATGTTTATTTTTTAGATTTTTCTGTAAATTCGTTCTAGGTGAATTTTATACTGGATATTTTATTTAACAGGGATTTTATAATGGTTTGATAATAATGTTAATTATAATTATTTATTATATTACATTTTAGAGTAAAGCAGATGAACGTAATTTAATGATGCTGCCTATTGAAGTTCCAGATTCTACTGACCCAATTGATGAGACGAAAGCGATCTATTGAGCAGTATTATAAATTGGAAGAGGTTCGTACAAAAACCATTTTTGATTTTAAGGTTGTAATCCTTTAAATTTTAAATTTCTACAACGTTTGGAGCATTTTCTAAAAGTCAGGAACCGTAATATCTATACGTTTTATTGATAAATCTCGCACTGCTTTTCATAAATAAAATTCACAAAATAAAATCATGGCCGATTTGCAAAAACTGACTAATTTGGAGATCATTGGTGTTCTTGACTTTTTTGTAGAACAATTTTAAATAACTGTTATATACGGTCCCTTCTAAAAATATTTACAAAGAATAAGTTTCTATATGAAAAGTTTTTATTCCCGGAATTTACTCCTGAGGGAGTATCTCTGTGTTCAGTAAGCCGCATGTGCTTCCCGTCGATTCCGAAATTTTAACATAGTGCACCATTGCAATGGTTAGAGATAACTATCCTTTACCTTTAATTGACGATTTGTTAGACACTTTGGTAAATAAAACAATATTTTCGAAATTAGATTTAAAACATGGCTATTTTCATGTGTTCGTGGATAGTGCTCCTGCGGTGTTTCAACGATTTATTAATACAATTTTTGCAGATATGATAAGGGAGGGTAAAGTAGTAATATATATGGACGATATTATTATCGCCCGTAAAGAGATACAGGAACATTTAAATTACGCAAAGAACAAACTAGAATTAACAATGGAGAAGTGTAAGTTTCTACAGGAAAGTGTGCAATATTTAGGATTTTTAGTGACCAGCAAAGGAATACAAGCTAATAACAAACGAATAGAAGCTGTTAGAGATTTTCCCGTCCCAGATAAGGTGCATGTTTAAAATACATGTGTTAGAAGCTTTTTAGGATTATGTTTGTATTTTAGAAGATTCATAAATTTGGCACCCGCTACAAGCCCTTTCAAGCAAAGCACCCGCTACAAGCCCTCTTATATAAATATGACAGGCACCCGCTACAAGCCCTTTCATATAAATATGAAAGACACCCGCTACAAGCCCTTCCAAGTAAGGCACCCGCTACAAGCCCTTTAAGTATGGCACACCGCTACCAGCCCTTCCGAGTAAGGCACACAGCTCCCAGAATTAACAGCCCAAACGACTTGGCCGTTCCAACCTCGGGACACTTCTTGATAGGAGAGGCACTGACAGCATCACCGCCAGTACACGGAAGTACGCTCAGATTTATTCACGCGGTGGAAACAAATGGACAAGATCAGACAGCATTTCTGGGAACGGTATAGTCTGGAATATCCGCATCAGGACAGGTTAAAGAGATCCTTTACCAACAAAGGATACCCGCATAGGCTATCCAGCTTCACAGGACCGCATAGTTATTCAGCTTCACAGGATACGCAACTTCACAGGACCGCATAATTATCCAGCTTCACAGGACCAATCACCCTATTTGGCGTCCAGGATACGGCATCTCCAAAACACGAGTAGGTACTTCAAATACTATGTCGACCTCATTCATAGAGAAAATTAATCAGAACAGAGTCGATTTACATAATCGTTTACTTGACGATCAAAATGAGGTACAAGGGCAAATCCAACAGCTCATAAAGTATTATAGCAAGGATTCGTTCGAACGACGCAGACGAGATGGCTGTTATGCCGGTAGGCTAAGCCAGGTGAACGATCTCTGGCGACAGTGATGTGACCGAGATGAAGGGATTGAGAGAGCGGCATACCGGCGATGAGCATGCCCCAAGATTAAAGGAGCTGGTAGAACTATTTAGAGACACTATCCCATCGGGAAGCAGCCCTCAGAAAGTTCTGCGGCTAACACAGAACAACACAAAGGACTTGGCTATCAGACATCTACAGAGACGATGCACCGAATTAGAATCAGAATATTAACCAAGCGAGGCTACGACAATCAGAAGAATTAACCACTCGTTCAAGAGGTAACCGACATCACGCCTTAATTAAGGGTATCCCTCAATGGGGGAGAATGTTCGTGCTCAATGTTGCTCAACATGACCAACGATCGTGCTCAATGTTGCTCAACATGGCCAACGAATCAAGCAGTGCTACAGTTGGTAACAGTATCAGGCGCCCAGTTGCACTAGTCAATGTCAACGGTTGACTCGATGTCTCACCGACCCGCCAAGCGGACAGCACATTCTGCAGTGTCAGCCAACCCAAATACCGCTATCATAATCAAAACAAACTGACCTACTCAAGAATACGACCCATTCCACCTGTGCTGACTCTGCCCAAATGCAGAGTTATTTGAGTAAAACGTACGAGTAGTTTCGATCTCTAATATGCACTGATTTTTTAATGTTCAAGTGTGAGGATTACAAGAGCGATATGTACATGTGTGAGTATAAATAGTATATATAGAGTATAGGGCGAATTCAAATACAAACATATGATTAAAGTGCGGGGTAGTTATCTAGAACAAGTTGGCAAGGAATTCAAATTATGACAGCTTTAAACAATAATAATATTAAAATGAAATTAGCATTATGATGTCATCGAACATTCTCCGCCCGTTGCCACCGCGTAAGATAGGATGGTCTGCTATCGTCAATTGAAGGCTCCGGTACGGACATCAAAAAGGCAGGTGCGCTGGGCTAAGTGCCTCTCCATCGTTTGGGTCTTCGGAGAGGGGTGCCATTGGTCTTGAGTTTAATATTGCCTCCGCCTCGATTGCAATCGCTTGAAGCTGCTCGTACGTTAACCCAGTGTTGCCCAAGTTTTTCATCATCAAGGTCTTCATGGACCTGCGCAGGCCCAATCATCAACAACTAATTTAGAGAAAAGTTCGATGTTGTTTTCAATGATGTCCAGATGTGAGAAACCTTGTGTTTGCCAAAAAATGCCGTTCGCATTCCTGCTCTTCTAGGGTGAAACCTTCATGGTGCAAATCAAACTCTTCGATTAGCCAAAACCTTTCTAATGCATCTTGCAGCTCCGTAGAACGTGTCATGTTGCATGTGACGACTTGCGATTGCGGAATATCAGAAACCTTTCCGCCGACGATCCAACGAAGTGCAGTATTGACCATGCAGGGAAGACCTGGACACAAAGAAACTTTGCCATTTGAAAGTAAGTCAAAAAACTCTTGTGTGCTATTGAGTAGGTCAATCCGGTGAGGCATGTAGAGTCCTGGATCTGCAAGGTCAATCTCTGTGGGTATATTCCATTGTGAAGTGTCAACAAATCGCTCTGGCTGCTTGAGCGATATTGTCTTGGCTACAGCGAATTGTAAATGCCATTCATCTACAGATAGTCGTGATCGAATCGTTGTTGATACAGAGAATCTCATCTGCGTTCCGACATCGCCTATGCCAGAAATGTCATACTTCTGTCTTTCGAATCTGAGCTGAAGGAGCTTGCCCAACTCTTCAGAGATGAAATTTATTTCAGAGCCTGAGTCAAGCAAAGCTCTGGCTGGCTGAAATATTCCGAACTTATCCCTAATCAATACTATTGTCGTAGGAATTAAAGCGCGCCTCGAATGACGCGACAACAATTTGTGTTGGTTGCTCTGGATGAGCAGTTCTATGCAGAATAGTATGATGTAAGCCATGACAAACGCGGCATCGTGATCTACTTGGACATCTGCTCGCCAAATGGCCGGTGCGCAATCAATTTATGCACAGAGAAGATTGCTTGATAAAATTAAATTTATCCTGCCAGCCTAGTAGCAGAACACATTTTACAAACACCGTGTGCCGTAACAAAGACTCTCCTATTCTGCGTGGGCCTTTCCTTTGGCTTCTCATCAAATGATCGTTTAACGTTGCTCTCCAAATATTGACAGTGACGGCTTAAACTGCGATAACAATTCTCCCAAGTAGGCAACACCTCGTATTCTTGAACCCGATCGTACGATGATTTTGAATCTGCATCAATTTTAGATAAAATAAGATGAATTAGTATTGCGTTCATAACATCTGCTTCTGATCCTAAAGACAACAACGATTCACGCAGCGCGGAGACGGTATCCAAGATACAGCGCAGAACTGCGGGATCAGATCTCTTCATCATTTGAATATCGAATAAGCTATAAATGTGCTCTATGAAAATCAAAACCTTTTTATCGTAGCGCTCCTTTAGCTGATTTAACGCCTTTGGATAATTGATTTCGGACAAAGGGGGCCACGACACTCAGCGCGGCGCCAGACAAACAGCTAAGCAAGTAGTTAAACTTATAGCATGTACCATGCTAGTAAAGGCAGTGATAAACTTTATGTAGTCACCATACTTCCCGTCGAACTTAGGCAGCTTTAACGATGGCAAACGATTATGGTGCCCAGTTGCGCAATTGTCCGATGAATTGAAGAAACTTGCATCTTCTGGCCGGTCCTTCTTTGTCGCCCCAATTCGAGTTATGACAATTGCCTTGGTGTTTATGTATATGTCCTCTAATTCTTACCGGCCTTCGTCAGCAGGATCCAGCCGTTCGATCTGCGATTGAATTTGAAGAATTTGCTTGAAATACGATTCCAAAATCTGTGACTGACATTCAAGGGCAGCAATGTCGTTCTGCGGTTCGATGCGAGCTTTGAGATTGACTATGTTTCGCTGAATTGTATTCCTTTGCTGTCATAACGACACGAGGAGTTGAGTATCAGTCATATTGCGAAGCGTTATTTAGCAAAAACTTAATGCGATTGTGGAGCAATTATTGATTGAAGCAATACCTTATCCGAATATGTTGGCAATGCCCTTTGGCTCTGATAGAGAAGGAACACTCCGATGCCAGGGAGAGTGGAATGACAAAAACCGCGATTGCGTGCCTAGCTTACGGTTCTTCATCCCCTTTGTGCCGCTGTTCCTTAGCTTGCGAAACTGGATCCGCGACGATCCAGTGGCGATGATTTCGGTGATCCAACGATGCCTCCGGAGATGATGCCAAATGCACTGACAATAGTCCGATGAGCTGCTCTGCGTGCCGAAATACACCAAGTATTCTGGCGGTCTAGGATGCTGGGATCTATTTCCTCGCCAAATGCAGAGTGAATGATTTCCGAATGCAGATTGAATGATTTCCAGTGTGAATAGGATTGATGGTGGGACTTGCGGAATGCAGAGTCCTGTCACGGTCGCCAAAATGTGCTGACTCTGCCCAAATGCAGAGTTATTTGAGTAAAACGTCTGAGTAGTTTCGATCTCTAATATGCACTGATTTTTTAATGTTCAAGTGTGAGGATTACAAGAGTGATATGTACATGTGTGAGTATAAAAGTATAAGAGTGCGTAGGGCGAATTCAAATACAAACATATGATTAAAGTGCGGGGTAGTTATCTAGAACAAGTTACACAATGCTAATTGTCATTGTCATCGAACACCACCATTCCTTACATTTAACTTCCGTATTCTTCAAGTAGTACAAAGGCTTGCCCAAAGTTCGGAATAAATCAGTTATCACTCCATCTTGTAACTCTGTGGCACATCGGCGTAAAAAACTTGCGCTGCGTATTTACCCCTAAAATCTGCATGCGAGGTGCCAATCTTCTAGTTTTTATAGTTTCCGAGATCTTGCGTTCATACAGACGGACAGACGGACAGACGGACAGACGGACGAGGACGGACGGACGGAGACGGACAGACGGACAGACGGACAGACGGGTATAAAAACTAAACGAAAACACTATACCGGAAAGATACCCGATGCAACCCCCGTCTGTAATATTAGCTAATCAAGGAAAGGCTAAATATTTCTCAACAATTGATTTGGAATCTGGATTCCACCAAATTTTTTGCACCCTATTTTTTTTTTAAGGCCACAACAAAAGACGAAGCAAAATATCACAGTTTTGAACTTGAAACGTAAGCGATCATTTACGCTCTAAGAAGATTTAAAATTTATGTGCAGGGTCGACGATTTAGAATAGTGACTGATTGTAACTCACTGACGTTAACATTAAATAAGATTGAGTTGAACCCTCGAATTGCCCGGTGGGCATTAGAATTGCTGGGTACAATTTTTGAGATGAGGAATTTTATTTAAAGAAAATAAAATGATGCACTCATAAAATTTTTTACCGCATTTTTTAATCGCCCTAAAACTACGAAAAATTGTCTTATTTTAAGGGTGATTAGCCCCAAATATACGAAAAATCGCCATAGAAAATATTTTTTAGGGTTAATTTTTTTAAAACGGCAAAATTGCCTATATTATTTAGATCGAATTTTTATGAGTCTACTCTGATAGTAATTTCTTCTTTTAAGGGCGAATTCTCCCTAAAATGTAGAACAAAATAGCCCCGAAAATCGCCATAAAATCTAGGGTAAGATTCAAACGAAAATTTAAGACGCAATAGATGGATACATACATGTAATGCGTGTTATGTATGTGTGTGTAGTTGACAGGTCAAAGCATGTAAGGCGATCGCCTTAAAAATCGAACCAAAAGTTTGAAAATGGGTAGCCCAGCGGTCTAAGCACTCGCACTTTTAGCTTTGCTGTTTGAAAATTAAGGTCGTGGGCTCGATCCCTGGGTGAGTCAACCCCTTGATTTTTGTAAATGATAATATTAATAATGCTGTTTTTTCGTCCGCATGTTAAATTTAAAGTAGTCTTTACCTTAATTCTGTATGGATACTCTTAATAAAGGACTACTTTGAGGGCGATTTTACCGGAAAATTTCTATGAGTGTGGGAAATTGTTATTCTGTGTGCCTGGAGAAATGGAGGACAAGATATTATACAAATATCGCAATGAATTAGGTCACTTAGGACGAAATAAGGTTATGGATGCTATTAGGACGTATTGGTTTCCGAATATGAAAGAGAAAGTTGTTAGACATATTGATAATTGTTTGAGATGAAGCATATATACCGAAGTCAGCATACCAAATGGAACTATGTCATTAAAAATCTACATATAGATCATTACAGACCGGTTCATAATGGAAGAGCAAAGAAACATTTATTTGTGGTTATAGACGGTTTTACTAAATACGTTAGAATATATGCAACAAAGACGACTAACGAAAAAGAAGTCATTATAGCAAAGAAAGATTAATTAAGGTCGTACAGCAGGCCTACATGTATCGTTTCGGACAGAGGAAGCTGTTTTAGATCGGAAGATTTAGGAAAATTTGTGGAAGAATATAATATTAGAAAGAATTAATCGAATAAGATGGCCAATGATATTAGCTATTAGCGGATTCGCAAAAAAGGACTACATTGGGATGCAGTTGTTAAGGACGTTGAATTTCCATTGAACAATACAAAGTAAAGGAGTATTGCACAAATGCCGAGTAAAATGTTGTTTGGAATCGAACAGAAAAAAAAGTTATTGATGAATTGAAGCAAAAGAAAAGATAACTTAGAGTACAAGGTAGGAGATTGTATTATGGTGAAAAACTACGAAATTGCAGTAGGAGTTGCAAGAAAGCTAATACCCAAACAGAACGGTCCGTATGTTATAGATAAAGTTTTGATAAATTATATTTATGTAATAAAAGATGTACGCGTTGCCCTTATCAAGTTGTCTGGAGTAGTCAAAATATTGGGCATTGGATTGGTAAACGAAAATAGCTGTAAATATATTTAAGGAATTGTAAATGTAAGGACTGATAGTATGTAAGATAAAATCAATTGTAAATTAACCGAAGATCAGGGGATCTTGAAATATCATGACGGCCGAATTGTAGCAGGATTGCTACGTATTAGTGTATGTATGTGTCCCATTAGCTTGTATGTATGTATAAGTAACTGTATTCATTCTAGATCATTCAAGTATATTATAATGTACGTTGTTGTTGTAATAGAGCTTGCTCTCACTGGGCTCTCTCTCTCTTGCGCTCTCTTCACTCTCTTAGAGAGTCGGGGGTTGATGCGAATCATTGAATCATTGGGGTTATATATTATACCCCTACAGTAGGTTTGCAGTGTAGAGGTTAAATAGTTTTGGGCTGAAGCAGCTGCTTTGAGAGACCCCTCTGTTCAGCTCCAGACGACAGTTCCCCTTGACCAGAATTCGCCTCTGCAGAAAATCTGTAATCCATATAATTTAATAAAAATTGAATCCGAGATTTGTACGCTTGCTCTCCAAGATGGCTATGTCTACGCAGTCGAAGGCCTTTTGGAGGTCGAGGCACGCTGCTATTACTAGGAACCCATCAGCTTTTAAGGATTGCACTTTGTTAATAAGATCATTTATACACATTGATGTGCATCTAAATTTTCGGAAAGCATAATGTCTGTTAGGGAGTAGATTGTTTGTCGATATGTGTTGGTTAAATTGAAGTTTTATAAGCACCTGTAATACCTTTAATAGGACGCTCATTAAACAAATTGGTCTGACTAAGTTGGTCGAGTCAGAGTTTCTTTTTGGAATAGGTACTACCTTTATTTCTCTCCAGCTTTCTGGGATTTGACCGGATACCCATATAGAATTTAAGAGTTTGAACAGTTCCGTTTTCTTTGTCTGAGAGAGTGCTTGTATCATTCGGTACTAGATTTTATCGAGTCCTTTTGCGGAGTCTGGTTTTCTGGTATCCAAAAAAAAAATACAAAATCCGCAATTTCGAAAGCATTTTGAGTATAGAGCAGCGATACATCTGGTTCCCAAATTGGACCAGATCTAACTGCTCTGATACTTAATTGTTCATTTTCTTCTTCGACCCATGAGTTGCCTGTTCGTTTAATCTGTTTGTATTTTTAAAAAATTTTTATACTCTTATACAAGAGTATGGACTGTCTAAAATTTCCTCGACAAAGGCTTGGAAGTTAGACTTTCTTTTGTTTAAAATATAGTTTTCAAGATTCTTTTCCGCTGTTGGTGTTTTTCGTGCGTCTTTATATCTTTTGGTAAGGTAGAACTTAACTTAACGAAATAACTTTTCTGCTTCTAGACACCACCACTTTTTCGGTTCGTACTTGTTTCTTTCTGATATTTTAACTGTGTTTGTTTTCATAATAGCTTCGAATGAATTGTTGATAGTTTCTAGGCTGGTAAAGTTAAAAGTTGTCTCTACTATCTTCTTTTTTCTATTAGATTTTTGACATCCAGAGACAATCCACCCGAAATTGGGTTTTTGTCCAAAGAGCCCATCTTTTTTTAACAACTCCATTCTGCAGAATGTGAGTATACAAATCTGATTTAATTATCAGATCCACCCGACCCGACTTATCAAGTTCGGGGTCAGGTAAATTAAAATTCTCTCCTTTCGATTTGTCAACATTGGCTGTGTTTATTTTAGGAAGTATTATTTTTATTTTATTTTTGGAAGTACAATCCCTTCCGTTATAGTTATACCCGTTACTCGTAGAGTAAAAGGGTATTTTAGATTCGTGCAAACGTATGTAACAGGCAGAAGGAAGCGTTTCCGACCATATAAAGTATATATATTCTTGATCAGGATCACTGCGAGTCGATCTAGCCATGTCCGTCTGTCCGTATGTCTGTCCGTCTGTATAAACGCTGAGATCTTGGAAACTATAAAAGCTAGAAGATTGAGATTTGGCATGCAGATTCTAGGGGTTAATACGCAGCGCAAGTTTTTCACGCCGATGTGCCACGCCCTCTCTAACGCCCACAAACCGCGAAAAACTGTGGCACCCACAGTTTTGAAGCTAGATTAACGGGAAAAGAAATGTGTATTTGTTTCATCAATACATATTGATAGACCAAAGTGAGAAACCCCCCCTCCCCCCTAACGGCCACAAACCGCGAAAAACAGTGGCACCCGTCTGTATGAACGCTGAGATCTCAGAAACTATAAAAGCTAGAAGATTGGGATTTGGCATGCAGATTCTAGGGGTTAATACGCAGCGCAAGTTTTTCACGCCGATATGCCACGCCCCCTCTAACGCCCACAAACCGCGAAAAACTGTGGCACCCACAGTTTTGAAGCTATATTAACGGGAAAAGCAATGTGTATTCGTTTCATCAATACATATTGATAGACCAAAGTTGGAAACCCCCCTCCCCCCTAACGCCCACAAACCGCGAAAAGCTGTGGCGCCCATAGTTTTAAAGCTAGAGCAAAAGTGTAAACGCAATTTTGTTTGGGTTATTAACGCCTACCGAAATGTAGAAGAAATTTTTTAAATTTTTTGAAGCGGCTGCTTGGTTTGCCCTGCTTGAGACTGCTGACTTTAGCTGAGTAACGGGTATTTGATAGTCGAGGCACTCGACTATAGCGTTCCCTCTTGTTTTTTCTAATATTGTACTTAAATTAAAATGGGAAGATTTTTGATAACTCGAGGTCATTATTGGATATGACCAACAATTTTTGTTGTTATAACCAACAGTTTTAAGCATTTCAAAACTCTTCACTTGGGGAGTGAATCCATGACTTTCCGGGATTTGCAAATTTCGGTAGGTCTTCAACGCTTCCTCTTCAGCCGAAGTGGGGGATGTGAGCTGAGCATCGAAACTTCTATATATAGCCGATATTAGGAATATGCACTTGAGAATTACATACTTCTAGGCCTGTGTTATACTTCAAAGCTTCGTCGCTTGAGCTTCTAATGTGTGTGCAAGCCTTATTGGGTGTCTGTTGGAAGCGACCTGCTTCCTGATTTTACAGACGTGAATAACAACAATTAATTAATTTACTTTGATTCGAGATGTACTTTCCTGTGAACGATACTCCACTGATCTCGGTTTGAGATCGAATAAGCAGTAGTTTTAAAGTCCGAGCAGCTGCTTCAAAAATTAATGCGCTTTGGGAACCACTGTCAATCAAAGACTTAAACTTTTTGAATCCTCCTTTAAAAGATTTAATTTAAACTTGTGCTGTAGCTGACAACACTTGCTTCGACGTCATACTTTTTATTACCTCTTTGTTTTTTGGATATTAGTATAATTTATATGAATCATGCTGTGATGATTTTTCTTAAATATATAAAATTAAATACCGATGAGACATTTTTTATTAAATATGTGTTTTAAACATTTAAAACATTACATGGCTTTTTTGGCTTGCTCCATTCATTCAGATGGACTTAAAGCCCTAAATGTGTGCCATTGAAATAATGTGTGTCCCACACCTTTGCAAATAGGACACCTTTTAGTATCTAATTGGTTTACATTGATACTAAATACCTTTTTAACAGGCCTTTTATCCCGAAAAGAGCTTATTGAAATAAGTCGTTGCTCTAAAAACTTAATGACGTCGGACAATGCTCGAATTTCTTTAGTTTTCTTAACATGGTTCTCATATAACTGCAGAGCTTCTATGTTAAATTTTCGAATTATTATATGGGCAAAAAGTACATCAACCTCGTCAGAAATTTGTGCCTTTAATTCTATCATATGAATTGACTCAATAAACATTCTTAATTGCCGAAACGAGTTAACACTAAAATTTTGCTGCTCAAGAAGGCGATTACGTTGATCAGAAAATACTTTCCTTTTATTTTCGTACCGCTTGGTTAACAATTCCCAAGCGGCCTCAAAATTTTTCCCTGATCCCAACATAAGTAAGAAACCACATTCCTAGCTTTTCCTTTAACAGAAATTTTAAGATAATTAAATTTCATGGTAGGACTGAGATCCTCTCTTCAATGTATGAGTTTATTAAATAACTTATAAAATAGGTCCCAATCTTTACAATCTCCATACCTGAATTTTAGACAGCGTTGGTTTTGTGTATGCCAGCAGCATATACACACTGCATTTCCCAGTCACACTTCAGCAGTCAACGGAGAACAACGTCGATCTTGCGATACACATATATCCTTTGTACAGGCTATTATTTAAACATTATATCAACAATAAATGTTAATTAGATATATAGCTCGCACATATATAATATTGGCGACAAGGATGGAATGCTAAGTTCACGAGCAATTCTGTAAAAAGTTAAGAAACTAAAACAATTAAAAAGTTTCGCCAGACACATGTGTGTCTTCGTGGAATGTCGAGAGCAAGCAACAGAATCGTACATATGTAGTTGCCGTTAATCGTGACTCCTTCTGTTCTTCGTAGGAATAGAAGTAAGGCGTCCAATTCAAATAAAATTTTCTGCCGAGGCAGATAATTCAGCGCAAAAGGGAGTGCGATCAAGCTATACATACATACAGGGTTGCCCATATTCGACGGACCCATCTGACGACGCCATAACTTTTGACAGAGATGCCAGATCGCTTAATGACATACCGCGTTTGAAGCGTCAGTCCAAGCAGATTTTTACCATGGAACAATACACGCCACGCGAGCGCTCTGAAATAGTTGAAATTTACATTCAACAGAACAAGTCAATTGTGAAAACTCAACGTGCTTTTAAAAAATTAAAAAATGTGAAAAGTGTGCCTTCTAAGAACACCATTAAGCGTTTATACGAAAAATTTACGACTGGTGAGGCTCTTTCTAATCCGAAGAGGCCAAATAAAAGTCGACCAAGGCGATCGGACGAGAATATCGCTGCCGTACGAGCCAGTGTTGAGATAACTCCAAGAACATCCCAAAAACGCCGTTCTCAGCAGTTGGGCATGGCTCGGTCCACTTTACAACGGATTATTCGCGTTGATTTGCATTTGTTCCCGTACAAAATTCAATTGACGCAAAGATTGTTGCTTACGGACAAGCCTCGTCGATTGGAATGGGCCCAAAGAGTCATCGAAATGGCCGAAGATGACGATCAATTTTGGAACAAAATTATCATGTCCGATGAAGCCCATTTCACATTGAATGGGACCGTAAATAAGCAAAATTGCCGTATTTACGCCACTGAAAATCCTGAGAAGATTCAAGAAGTGCCTCTTCACGACGAAAAAGTCACAGTTTGGTGCGGCGTTAGTTCGAAAACGGTCATTGGGCCGTTTTTCTTCCAAAATGAAAATGGCCATGCTGTTACCATCAACCAGGAGCGTTATCGCGACATGATGACCAATTTTGTGATGCCAATTATTCGTCGAAAGCGTATGAGGCAGTTCTGGTTTCAACAAGACGGCGCTCCACCGCACACAAGTCGCATAACAATCGATTTTCTGAAGAAATTGTTTCCGGGCCGTTTGATGTCGAAAAGTGGTGACTTGGACTGGCCACCGCGTTCTCCCGATTTGACGCCGCCTGACTTCTTCTTGTGGGGATATTTGAAGTCAAGGGTTTACGTTAACAAGCCAAGGACTCTAGAAGAGCTCAAGGACAACATTCGTGAAGAAATAGCCGCTATTCCGGCCGAAATGTTGGCGAAAATGTGTAAAATGCTGCAAAAAGGGAACAATACGCCATCAACGCCAGAGGCGGCCATTTGAAAGATATCATATTCAAAAATTGATGTAAACCAATCTACTTGGAACAAATTAAATGATTAAGATTGCCAACTGCCAAATTTTTATTTTTTTCTATGTTTTTTTTAAAAGAAGCAAGAGTCTTTCGAATATGGGCAACCCTGTACATTGCTCCGCAACTCCAGTTAAACGATTAGTTCTCATTGCGAATGGAAAGTCAAAAAGGAAACGACCAAAAATTGAGTGAAAGTGCCGTCGAGGCAGAAAATGCAGTAAAAGAGGAGTGCAATCAAGCTACATACAGCGCCGCAGCTCCAGCAGCTACAGACAAAACTACAAAATCGAGTGCAAAATTAAAATTATGTCAACGGTGGGCATTTTGGAGCCGTTAGAATTGAATGAACCACACAAATGGACTTCGTATAAGGAGTGTTTCAACTTATACTTAGTAGCCAATAATGTCAAAGAGGAAAGACGAAAAAAAAAGCGTTTTTCTCACATTGGCCGGTGCGCCACTCTTCGCCAACGAAGGTCAGTTCATTGAAATTAGCAGACATTTTAAAATTATTAACTGATCATTTGTCTTCACGACCTTCGGATATTGCCTCATTTTTCCATTTTGCATGTGGACGAGCCCACCAACAACTACATAGCAGTTGGGTTGCAATTTTGGCTCATCTTTAGATCGCATGCTACGCGATTGATTTGTGTGCGGAATGAGGGATGCGTCTTTGCAAAAAAGTTTCCGCGCTGAAGCCGATCTTACCATTCAAAAGGTTTTAGAGCGTGCTATTACCAGTAAAGCCGCCGTAAACAGCGCTTTGGCTATACGGCAGTCCTATCATTCACAACACAGTGATTTTTAAAGAACTATTGACATTCATGACTTCACTGCAAATTAAGTGCTGGCACATCCCAGCATAATTCTGTCAGCGTCAAGGGATCTTGCGTCGGGTGCGGAGGCCAGCACCATTGAAAACAGTGTCCACATCGTGAAACTGTTTGCAATTCTTGGGGCATCAAGGGCCATACTCAACGCGTCTATCGTATGACGCAAAATACATTCGTATCAGGGTCAGCTTCACCCTCGCGCAGTTCATATCAGCGGAAATAAGTTCCCGGAGAAGCAACAGTTCAACAAATACTACCCTTGTTTAATCAGAAGAAATCGGTCAACATCATTATTATTAATGGGAAAACTTGTTAAAAACAAGAAATGAAGCTAACTTCGGCCAGCCGAAGTTTATATACCCTTGCAGATCGTTCCTATTCTATTTGAAATTATAAAAATCTTAAATTTAGATTTGCAACAAACAAAGTTATAGCAGTTTACGGATAATTTTGACATTAATTGATCGATCCTTCCTATGGCAGCTATATAATAAAGTCATCCAATTTATGTAAAATTTAATTCGAAATTCTAAAATAATAAAATAAACTTATATTCCAAAGTAGAAGGGAATACAATAAAAATTAACAAAGCTATAATTTTGTTCCTATTAATTTCCCTTTACTTTTCCGATCGTTCCTATGGGAGCTATATGATATAGTCGTCCGATTTTTATAAAATTTAAATCGAAAATCAGAAGTATTAAAAAAATGATATTCCAAAGAGTAGAAGGAAATATGTCAAAAGACACCGAAGCTATAATTTTGTTCATATTAATTTGCCATTAATTCTCTGATAGTTCCTATGGCAGCTATATGATATAGTCGTTCGATTTCTATAAAATTTAATTTGAAATTCAGAACAGTTAAAAAAATATTTCCAAGAGCATAAGGCAATATGTCAAAAAACACATAAGTTATCATTTTTTTCAATTATTTTTTTGATTATTCCTATGGGAGCTATAAGATATAGTTGTCCGATCCGGCAGGCTCCGACTTATATACTACCTGCAATATAAAGACGACTTTTGGTAAAGTTTCAGCTCGATAGCTTAAAAACTGAGGGACTAGTTTGCGTAGAAACGGACGGACAGACGGACGGACAGACGGACATGGCTAGATCGACTCGTCTAGTCATGCTGACCAAGAATATATATACTTTATTGGGTCTGAAACGTCTCCTTCACTGCGTTGCAAACTTCTGACTGAAATCATTATACCCTCTGCAAGGGTATAAAAACGCAATCCCAGTAAAAGGAGTCATAGATGTATTAATCCATTACCACAATCGGAAAATATATACTCTGCCCTGAATAATTACATCTGGCGGCGGGGCAAATTTAGTTGGCTGCAACTGGTTTGAATCTATTGGAATTCGTTAAGAGGGTATCCATACCCTTAACAGTCACATCAGTATCAAGGTTAGGTTGTTAGAAAAATTCGAACATCTTTTTACAAACAAACTGGGTAGTTATACAGTACCGCCTATGCTTGCGCGCAGCCACTACTGTTCCGCCCCAAAGACTTCCCCCCACGAAGAATTCCTTTCGCAAATAAAAATCTTTACAAAGAAGGCATGCTGCAACCAGTACAATATTCGAAATGGGCTACGCCAACAGTTCCCGTCATAAAAAAAGACGGCTCAACTCGATTCTGCGGAGACTTCAATTCAACTGTAAATAAAGCAATTTAGCCACACTTTCACCAGATTCCAGCTATTAACTAATTACTAGCATCGTTCGAAGGTAGATCGATATTTGCAAAAAATTGACCTCGCACTAGCCTACCAACAGTTACTCCAAACATTATCCACTCATAAAGGAGCGTTGAAGTTCCTAAGACTTTAGTTCGGAATCGCATCAGCACCGGTAATTTTTCAACGTCTAATTGAAAGTATTCTGGAAAATATTCCTGGTGTGCTGCCGTATTTCGAATAGATCATCATTATGGCGAAATCAGAAGAGGAACTGGCATTACGTTTAAACCACGTACTATCTCGTTTGGATCAGACTGGACTGCGCCTCCGAAGAGACAAATGCGAATTCGGCGTAGCATCTGTGAAGTTTTTGGGTTTCAAGATCGATGCCTTGGGGATCCGACCGCCTATATCGAAAGTCAAGGCAGTTCAAAACGTACCAAAATTGATAGATTGGAGTGGTAAGTTTCTACAATGCATTTTTACCACACAAAGCAACGATAGTAGAACCGTTACTCAGACTTTAAGACAAAAGCGCTCATTGGTCTTGGAATCAAAACCATGAAAATGCTTTCATATTGTTATAGCAACTTATTACTTCAGGTGACCTTTTAATTCATTATGACGCACGATTGCCATTGGTATTGACATGTGATGCTTCTCCATATGGGCTCGGAGCAGTACTTAGCCATAAGATGCCAAATGGATCTGAGAGGCCCAATGCATTTTACTCGCGCACATTGTCAAAAGCTGAACGCAACTATGCCCATAGCGATCGCGAAGCCGTCGCCCTGGTGGCCGGAGTTAAGAAATTCCACGAGTACTTGTATGGTAATGTGT
Organism: Drosophila mimetica; assembly: GCA_037075245.1. NCBI lineage: Eukaryota > Metazoa > Arthropoda > Insecta > Diptera > Drosophilidae > Drosophila > Drosophila mimetica. The sequence continues at coordinate 131,034 of JBAMCH010000016.1, read as the reverse complement.
TTACACTGGTTATGGATCATCGCCCGTTATTAGAAATTCTTTCTGCTGCAAAACCAGTCCCTAATGTTATTTCGAATCAAATGCTTCGTCGTTCTATATTCCTGAGTGCCTATAACTACAATTTGATTCACCGTGCTGGATCAACGATTAGCAACGCAGATTTTCTTAGCCGTTTCCCAAATTCATCATCCGTAGAAGTTAAACCTGCCGAAGAAATAATAATGATCGAACTAGCTGGTGTCCAGTTATGAGTGCACAACGCCTAACACTCCTTACTTCTAAAGATGCAGTAGTGTCGAAAGTTTTCAACTGGATGTTAAGGTGATGGCCTTGCACCAAATTAGAGGTTAGTGGAGGCCAAACATTGATGAAGAGGTCGAAACCAAGCAATGCAAGGTTTGCCAACAAGGGCGCAACGAGAAACCTTTGGGAAACCGATGGGATTCTACCAAGTACCCTTGGTCTCTTATCCACATTGATTTCGCTCACTCGTTCCAGGGTTAAATTTTCTGCTTGTTGGTCCACTCTTATTTAAAGTGCTTGTAAGTCGCCGTGGTGAACTCAACTTCAGCCGCAGCCGTAATAAAATTTGTACGCCAGTTTTTTGCCACTTATGGTCTACCAGACGGGCTGGTATCGGATAATGGAACTGCATTTACTTCCGAAGAATTCAAGCCTATTACGGAAAGCAACCTCATTCGTCAAATAAAGTTTGCACCTTTTCACCCGGCCACAAATGGACAGGCCGCGAGAATGGTTCAAAATACAAAGAACTATTTCAAGAATATGGGCAGCAATACAATTATCGATAGTACAGTGTGGGCCCGTAATTACGAGGCTGGACCCAAGTGGGTGGAAGGTTGGATAACTCAAATGGGACCGATTTCATATAATGTCTGCTTAAACGACACAAGAGTGATCAAGAGACATCTCGACCAGTTGCGAAGTCATAAACCAGCTTCTTTAATGGAAGGCGAAGGAGAATCACTAGTTGCGACTTCATCGGATGATAAGCTGAACCGATCATCGTGACCCCTAATATCGTTGAGTTAGGAGAAGAGCCAGTACCAATGGTTACAACTGACCTATGCGAATCACTACCGATATCAGCTCTGGCCTCGAATTCACCGGATCTAGGGCGATCAAGTCGTCATAGAGTGGCGACACAATTTTACCAAGGAGTGTTGTGTATGCCGGCAGCATTCGCCAGTCTCACTTCAGCAGTCAACGGAGAACAACGTCGATCTCGCGATACACATATATTCTTTGACACACTATTATTAGAACATTATTTCAACCATAAATGTTAATTAGATATATAGCTCGTACATATCTAATAGTTGTCAAATCATCAATATTATGATTTCTTCTACCTTGTTTGGCAAAATTTTCTCGGGTTTTTTTTCATGTCTATAATTACCATTAAAAGGTCGAACGCTAACTCGTCTAAAATATTATTTACTTCGTCTAACAGTGACATCTGTAGTGTTTCCCTGCTTTAAGACATGTCATGCATAACCTAAAAAATTTTAAAAAGTACCTTTTAGTACTCTTTCGGTAATGTACTGCCTAAAAATATAAATTTGTTGTCCATTTGCCATATTTTTTAGGTCATCATGGGCCTTAAAATTATTGCATTTCTAAATAAATTTGACAGCTTAGAACCCATTAAAACTAAATATGTCTGTTAAATATTTATGGTGTACCCAACCAAATAATGGTTGTATAGCTTATTATGATTTAATAAATTAATTAAAGTACTATTTTAAGAAAATATCTGTTTAAAATTTAAATATTATAAATGTATTATAGAGATGCCATGCAGTTCGTAATGCGCAATAGACTTAGTTAGATCTTTTCAAAATATTACATTTTTTGAAAATATCAGAGGCTTATCGAAAGCTGATCATAATTCCTCAACGGAGAAGGCTGATAAGGACAAAGTTATTACTTCAAAGACTGACTTGGATCAGTGCGATTGTTTGATCGGACAACATTTTGCTACAGCTTTCTGTGTTTTTATACTACAAAAATTTATATTAACCGACTTAAATTACAAAAAATTATATAATATTAATAATTATTTTGTATACCTTTGCATATTGGGGCTCCCTTTGATAAAACGCCTGATTTTATTTATCATTTTTTCGATGTTTAAAAGGCCTTGAAACGCCAAAAAAAATATAACTGCTAAACTATTACAGCATTTATTATTATTTTTGTTTATTATCAGTACAGCTTCCCTTCCATTTTCTTAGTTTTTATTTTGAAAGCGCAGCGTATGAATATCTACAGGTGGTCCTGCTTCGTCCATTTTCATGTCCGCCAGCTCGGGATGCAGACCAGACGTCAGGCCCACCAGGATCGTCTGCTTCAACGTTGACTTCTGGTCCGGATTACGGGTCGACTCCACAAACACCTTGAAGATAATAGATTCGATACGCAACTGCTTTACGCCTGCTTAGGACACCAGGATCGTCTGCTTCAGCGTTGACTTCCGGATCCGGATTACGGGTCGACTCCACAACACGATCCACTTGGTGGCCAAATTCTCGGCTTCTAACTGCTCATCGGGTGTTTCTTCTCCAAGGAGTCAGCGTGATCTCCAAGCCAGGCTTCAGAACCAGTCGGATAAGTCTTAATGTCCTTACCAAGGAATAAGGTCTTGTGACCTCATTCTTTGCTGAGGACACATTTATCCGCCTGGTTCTGATAACTGGGCTTGAGTCCCAGGCTGGCATAGCTGGAGACAAAACACAAGATGAGCAAGTTCAAGCCCAAGAATTTGGCCAGCGAATGGACATTGTTCGTGGAGAGGAGCCGCCATGCGGATCAGAGGTCAACGCTGGAACATTCAAGCCCGGTGGCCTTACCGGGCGGAAAGCAGTTTTGTATCGATTCTATTATGTTGAAGATGCTTCATTGCCTGAGTTTATGCGGCCGACTCAAGTGTACTAATGACTTTAAAATCTGCGAACGCCAATGACACTGCAATGGTATAAAAAATGAAATCATTATAGATATATCTATGAAATAAAAATATATTTTAGTGCGATATTTGACAGCCCTATTTTAAAATTTAACTTCATTAGCATGCCCAAGAAGTTTTTAATCACGTTTTTAATTTAGTCTAGGTTTATTAAGACAAACTATGATAAGTTAAAGATAAAATAAGTTAGCTCCACTTTATTTTTAACTGCTTACACACCTTGTATTGAAACCCCTATGGAAAATGTTACTTATTTATTTGTATGACAACTTAGTTTCTATGGAGAAAAAATGACCATTCAACTGTCAATGTTATGTCAATGATGCGGCCCTGTCAAAGGTTTGCCAATGTATGAAAATTAAGTAGCTAATTTAAAATAAAATAAAAAAATGTTTGTCAAAAATAATAGTTTAATACACTGTTTATAGCTTTGAATACTAATTGTTTCGTTAAAAGAAATGTAAAAGTCATATATAACTTTTGGTATTGAACTTCATTAGCATGCCCAAGAAGTTTTGAATTATGTTTTTAATTTAGTCTAGGTTTATTAGGACAAACTATGATAAGTTGAAGATAATATTAGTTAGCTCTACTTTGTTTTTTACTGCTTACACACCTTGTATTGAAACCCTATAGAAGAGGTTACTTATTTATTTGTATGACAACTTAGTTTCTATGGGGAAAAAAGGAGCATTCAACTGTCAATGTCATGTCAATGATGCGACCCTGTCAAAGGTTTGCGAATGTATGAAAATTAACTAGCTAATTTACATAAATAAGCATTATTTAGTCAAAAATATAGCTTTGAATACGAATTATTTCGTTAAAAGAAATGTAAAAGTCATATAAAACTTTTAGTATTGATAAATGAGTTACAGACCTGCAGCTCCGGAAGATTTGCCTGCTGAGAGGTTTGACTTCTTCGCACTGCTGGGATAGGCGTTGCTTGTAGAACCAATTGACCAAAATCATGACGCAGCACTTTGTTTCGCGTTGATCATGTCCTCCTCCGCCATACCATCGGCGAACTGGTGTCTTCTCTATGGCGGCCATCTAGTCTTTGCAGCTCGTAATTTTATCTTCAAGTAAGCAAACAAAAAAAAACCAATAAACAACGCCCGAAAAATTAATACAACCGAAAACATTTACAGGAAAAATTTGTTGATTTTTTTTTGTATAATTTTTTACCGGGTGAAAATTTGTGTGTTGTCAGCACGGACTCTCATGTTCAACTAAACTTTTCTCGAAGGCAGGCAAATTAGAGGTGGAAAAACATATATGTTTCGAAATGTAAATGTCAAAAAAACATCGATTTCCAAATGTATATGTCAAAAAACATCGATGTGTTTAAATAAAAATGGTAAATTCTTTTGACACCTTGCCACCTGGAGGTTCGATAATATATTTTAAATTTCAAAAATATTGGTCCTACTTGTATAAACAAATAAAATTTTTATCCGTCAACTTGTGCAAAAAAAAATTTTGTATTAACAGTTTATCACACTTTTTAAATTAATAAATTATTAATTAAGTTACTTTAAAATAATTAAAGAAACAAAAAGTCTTACCTTATTTTTAATAAACCAGCAACAGTATAAGATTTTCCGCCTGTAGACGATGCAATCGGCGAAATAATTGTCTATCGTTTGCAGATTATTAAACTTCAACTAAAGAAACAGAAAAAAAAATTAAAGAGCACCGAAAAAAAAAATTTTTTAAAGTGATGTCGCGTATTTACAGGTAGGGTTTTTGTTTTTATATTTATAATATTTTGGTGTTTCAGCACGGACTCTGATATTGAACTAACTTTTCTCGAAGCCGAACCCGAAGCCAGCAAATCGTTCAAACACCAAAGTCTGGCCATCTGGGTTCGAAAATGGATTTAAAATTTTAATTTCAAATCAGCTTGGCCTACTAGTATTAAAAAAAATTTGTGTCGGTAAATGGTTCACCAAATTTAGGAATAATAAAAAAATTTAGCTTCTAACAAGGTAAAAATCTAAGAGCACCGAAAAAAATAATAAAACTTATCCGTGTATTTACAGGTAGAGTTTTTGATTTTATTATTATAATCTTTTGGTGTTGTCGCACGACTCTGATATTAAACTAACTTTTCTCGAAGCCGAAGCCAGGCAAATCGTTCAAACACCAAAATCATGGCCATCTAGGGTTCGAAAATGGATTTAAAATTTTAATTTCAAATCAGATTGGCCTACTATATAAAAAAAAATTTGTGTCGCTAAATTTCACCATTTGTAGAAATAATAAAAAAATTTACTTCTAACAAGGTAAAAACTAATGACGGAAAATACGCTACTAAAAATTCTGTTATATACAAAAATTATGTTTTTCTAATTTAAAAATTTTAAAAATTCTGTTATATACAATTATGTTTTTCTACTAACTTAATAAACTTTTTTTTCGAAAAAACCATGTTGCTTAGTTTTACATAACGCTGGACTGGCAAAAAATGCAACGCCAAACATAAATATTTATGTGTGTATGAAAAATATATAAAAATAATGCTAAGTAAGCTAACTTAAATGGTATTCAATACCTTTCGTACTCACTTCTCAATAGCTTGGTTGTCAGTTTAAGAAGGGACTCTCACTTATAAGGTCACAAGCGCGAAAAATGATAACGAAAAGTGTAGGGTTCATCCTTATCACGCTTTTGATAGGACTTACGTATGGGACTCCAGTTGAATGGAGCGAGGATAGAGGACCCATGACGATGAAGGAATTTAACAACAGTCTTGGCACCTTTGTGGAGTACAGCGGTAGGGCATCTATTGCCTTTGAAGATTGGACTATAAATGCTAGCTTTAATCTGGAGTCACTTTTTCCGGCCTTAAAGGTCTTCAAAAAAGTCTATGAATCGCTTCTACATAGTTGCCTAAATAGTGCTATACTGTGTAAAGGCTTTTACGATTTTGCGAACCCCATTCTACGAGATGGATTGATTGATACAGATGATCCTTTGGTTTTCCAAGTCAAACCCCTCTCTCTCGTTGAAGACGATATGACCAGCAAGTTGATGAATGAATCATACTGTGTATGTCGATTAACCGACTACTTCACAAAAAATATATTGTATTGCTTAGGAAACTAACATGAAATTCTTATTCTGGTCTTATCTGTGGCCTACGCAGATGCCGCGTCTGCCTGAGCGGAGAGTTATCATTTAACCCCCGCACAGGTACCCTTTCTGCAGGGTGAGAAAAACCTCAAGTGATTATCTTCGGTTAGGGATAAGTGGCCTGCACTTAAAAAATACAAATGCTAACACCGATCCCTTGTATGGTTTAATATTACAGATAATAGTTTACATGCCATGCACAGAGCTCATAAAGAATTATATCTTAATTTTATTAGAACCTCAAAACCAAATGAAGCCTGTTCAACAGAACGAAAGCTACAAATGAGGACATAAATTGGCAAAGCTACAAAAGGGAACTAGCCACATTCAAAAAGGCCATCAGGAAGGAAAAGAGAACTGCATGGCAGAACTTCTGCTCAGATATTGAAAAAACAACAGATGTCGCAAGGCTCAGAAAAATACTTTCTAAGACAGCCGCATGCTTGGGCTATCTTTAAAAGGCTGACGGTTCATGGTCAGACTCTAGTGAAAATTCCCTAAAACTATTCCTAGAAGCTCACTTCCCAGGGAGCCTGCAAACAGGACATCCACCAGGAAGAAACACTGGAGAAGGAATAAACTTAAATCGCCTACTATCAGACCGTAATATAAACTGGTCCATTCATAGTTTCAAACCATACAAATCGCCGGGACCGGACAATATAGCACCAGCACATATTCAACAAGCAAGACAGTTAGCTATAAACTGGCTGAGAAATATTTTCCAGACCATTTTTGCAGTAGGAGAACTATCAACAGCGTGGCGGGAAACAAAAGTTGTATTCTTCCCCAAGGCAGGGAAGGCTACCCATACTACAGCGAAGGACTTTAGACCGATAAGTCTGACATCATTCCTGCTAAAGATCTTAGAAAGACTAATAGGACTACACATTAGAGACAATATTGACCCGACGCAGATATCAGAAGCGCAACACGCATACACCAAAGGTAAGTCGATCGAATCGACGCTACACTTGGTAGGAAGCCACATCGAGAAATCACTCAGCATCCAGGAATACACTTTGATCGCCTTCCTTGACATAGAAGGAGCTTTCAACAATGTGCTTCCCACGGCAATAACGGAATCCCTCACAGAACTAGGGGCTTAGCCATCGTTGGTGGGGCTGATTAGCACACTAGGGACCTCAACCCAGACTAGACTAGTGAACAGAGGCACTCCGCAAGAAGGTGTACTATCACCCCTCTTGTAGAATATCGCGATAAATAAACTACGGCGAATTCTTGAAGGAGGAGGCTGTAAAATAGTGGCATACGCTGACGATGTTGATATCATTTTTGATGGTAAGTACCCACAAACGCTGTGCGATCTTAGGACCGCAGAACTAAAAATACTATCGGAATAGACGATAAAAAACTGACTTGGGGTAAATCTCTCAAAAACGGACCTAGTCCTTTTTACAAATAGATACAAAATTTCAAAACATATCACACCAACTCTAAACAACTGTAATCTCTCCTTTAGCGAGCACGCTAGATATTTGGGGTTAGTATGGGATAAGCGTCTTAAATGGGACTTAAACAACCAAGAAAGAACCAAGAAAGCGACCATTGCACTTTACTCTTGAAAAATAGCAATAGGGCTAAGATGGGGTATGCCCCCAAAAATCGTCAATTGGATATACACAGCGGTAGTCAAGCCAATCCTACTATATGGGGTGGCTCTATGGTGGACCGCTTTGCACAATCGATGTATCTTGACTCCCCTTAACAAAGTGCAGCGCATGGCGGCTTTGTGCATTAGTGGAGCCCTTCGAACTACCCCAAACAAAGCGCTGAACGCGATCTTAAACTTCCCGAGCCTGGACTTAGCAGGCATGGAAAGGGCCAAATCGGCAGTCATTCGACTGAGGGATACCGGGCAATAGAAAGCCCAACTTTATGGTCATGTAATTCGAGAGAGTCAAAGTATTCGGACGTGTTTTTGACGCTCCTCCTTCACATCGTGTTTTTCCTACGTTAAACCTATTTCGTTCTGCTCAGATTTTTAACATTTTGTCAGTAACCCTGCAATCGTGTTTAATACGGGCCATTCGGTTAATTTACATGGACAGTGACTTTATTATTCGCAAAATTAAGTTGTGAACTGAATATTTTTCCCTCTCCCCCTTCCTCTTCTCCTTTCTTTCCTCCCCCTCCCCCTCTCCCCCTTCCCCCTCTTTCTTCTCTCCTCTCCCCCTCCCCTCCCCCCCCTTCCCCTTTCCTTTCTCCCTCCTCCCTCTTTTCTCCTCCTCTTTCCTCTTCTTCCTCTTTTTTGCTACTGCTCTGTTTTGCCAGCGTTACCGCAAAACCCTCAGTTTGTGTTGTTGCTTAAACTACTCTCTCTGTGTTTGCCGCGAACACCCACGAGAACCTGCTCTATTGTTGCCAGCGGTACCGCTAAGCTTTTAGTTCGTGTTGTTGGTTTGTAACCACTCTCTCTGTGCTTACCGCGAACATTCACACGAACTTGCAATCGGTGCATTTCGCTCTTTGCGGTTCTTCAGCGCTTATATCTGACCGCTCTCTGCCCGGCTCCCGTGCTGCTCTTCGATCGCTGTTACCGACCGCTCTTTGCTAATCCCTGCTGCTTCTGCGCTGCTCTTTGATCGCTTGCATTTTACCTGCTGCTGCTATCTACGCTTATTCTACCAAGATGACCTTGTGTTGTGCTGCTTCGTGTGCGTTCAACAATAAAATTACTACTCGTCAACCGCTGGTTTGTTGCTAGATCTGTGACAACTTGGCGCATCCTATTTGTGTTGAGCTGGGGCGCGCAAGTGGCCAAATCGTCGACAAGTTAAAGCTTCGGGTTGGCCTAAACTGGACGTGTCCGAGCTGTAGACACATTGAAGTTGATATGAAATCGTATATGCGGCAAACCCATCTGGAGTTCCAAGCCCTGTCAACTGAATTTCGTGTGCTTCATGAGAAATTCAAGGCCGCGGAATCCCACTTTAAGAATCTAAAACAGCTAAGTGTTCCCCAATATCCAAACACGGGTAGTTGCTCCACATCTAATAACAATTTAATTGTTCCAGAGTCTGCCGCCCTTATGATTTGAGCCCTATTTCTAGGAAATCGATGGACTTCAATCAATCAGCTCCCCCCTCGCCTCTGCTGATGAATCGCTTGACTCCGACGCCATTCCTCCCCCAACTTCCGTTACGGAAGTTCGGGGCGATTTGGATTCTGGCGTTTGTGATCATGCTGATACTGGCGTGATGGAAGAATCATCTGCATCGTCGATTTTAGGGCCTGGCAGTACCTCCGCGACTCCAACTGGAGCTGATTTGATAACCGCTGATATCGACCATATGGCTGCTGAAACTTCATTGGCTGCACAAACCGTTGCCCCTGTGACGGCTCTGCTGGCTATTCCCCGACGTCCACCCACTATTCCATCTTCTGAACCAGTTACCCTGACGGCCTTGGCTCCCAAAAAGTGCATTTTTGTGTCGAGACTGCTAGCTTCTGCAACTGAGAATGATGTGAGACATCATATTGTCACGAGACTCTCCCTTACCGATCCTAGTGCTGTCGGCATCACCAAATTTAATTTTAAACTCAGAAGGGATTACTCTTCCTTCAAAATTCATGTTCCGGATGGACTGTTTAGTAAAATTATTTGTTCGAGCTTTTGGCCGGAAAATACTATTGTGCATGAATATTTGAAAAAAGACAATACGACAGTTAGAACCTCTGGCGGCTCGCGCAATGCTTCTACTGCTCCAAAAAACTAGATTTCTTGATTCACTATCAAAATGTTCGAGGTTTGCTAAGTAAGCTCTCTAAACTATTTCAAGATAGTGCTACTTTTGATGCTAATGTTATTGCTTTCTCTGAAACCTGGCTTAACTCGACTGTAAATGATAGTGAAATCTTATCTAAAAACTACTTTATTTATAGATATGATCGCCCGTGTCGTCGTGGTGGAGGAGTCCTCATTGCGGTTAAATCTAACCTGACTTCAGAGCTTATTACCACTCCTGACTCTTCAAGTATTGAATTTATTGCTGTCAAACTCTCACTTCCAACGTCTAATATGTTGATTACCTGCTCCTATATACCCCCAGGTTCTGAAATGAATATGTATTCACTCCACCTGGCTGCGATACGTCATGTATCTTCCTTGGCTGATGATAATGATTACCTCGTTGTTATTGGTGACTTTAATCTCCCAAATGTCTCTTGGTTTCAGTGTAATGACTCGATATCAATGACTCCCAGAAATCAAAATGATTTTATTGAAGGCCTTATTGAACTGTTTTTGCTGCAAATAAATTGGATTTTCAATCACAATGAGCGTATTCTAGACTTGACTTTTATATCGGATAATTGCGACGCTGCTGTGTCTCGTGTTCCCCCTCTATCTCTTCCTGAAGATAATCATCATCCTACCCTCCAGCTGTCTTTAACAGGGGTTTTCAACTCAGTAAAAGCTTCAACAAGGCCAAGGCTAAGTTTTTGCTTTAGGAAAACGAATTATCCGCAGCTTTTACACTCCTTATCTATAATTGATTGGACATACTTAATAGATGTTCCTTTTGCGGATGGTGTAGCTTATTTTTATGGTGTCCTTTACAATTTGTTTGATAAATGTGTACCCCTTTCTAGTGGAAAAACTCCGTACAGCTCTCCGTGGTTTACCCGTCAGCTTTCCTATCTAAAGAACAAAAAATCCAGACTCTTCAAACGATTTAAACAAACTGGCTCGCAGATGGACTTTGCCAAATATTCTGTTGTCAAATCTGACTACTTAAAACAAAATTCTGAATGCTATAATAACTTCCTTGCACGCTGTAAAAGTGACTTTAAAAGTAATCCAAAAAATTTTTATTCATTTGTGAATGCCAAACGGAAATCTCAATGCTTTCCTCCCTCCATGTTTTTTAATTCTGTAGTCGCTTCCGATGAAAACGGCATTTCTAACTTATTTGCTGATTTTTTTCAATCAACCTATACTAAAGCTGATGGTAGCAATGTTTTTAACTATCCTCATCCTTTACCTCATCTTGACTCAATTTTTAATCCGGTTATTCTTGAAGCCGATGTTCTCCAGGGCTTAATCGATTCAAAACTCTCTTTTTCAGCAGGACCTGATATGGTCCCTAGTTGCATTCTAAAAAATTGTGCAAATTTTCTTTCCAGCCCTCTAACAATCCTGTTCAATATGTCGTTAAATCAATGTAATTTTCCGTCAGCTTGGAGGGAATCTTTTATTGTTCCGCTGTTTAAAAAAGGTAATAGGTCTGATATTGCTAATTATCGTGGTATTGCTAAGCTCAGTGCTATTCCTAAATTATTCGAAAAATTAATAACTTGTCAATTGCAGCATCAATGTCGGTCGCTTATTTCGCCTTGTCAACATGGCTTCACCAGGTGCCGATCTACTACCACTAATTTGCTTGAATTTACCTCATTAGTAAAACGTGGCTTTCTTCATAAGCAGCAAACAGATGTAATTTTTACGGATTTTTCCAAAGCTTTTGACTCGGTAAACCATGGCCTACTTATTCATAAACTTACCCTTATGGAATTCCCTCCAAAGTTGCTAAAGTGGCTACACTCATATCTCACTGACCGCTCTCAGAGGGTGAAATATAATTATATAACTTCCAAAACTATAAATGTTACTTCTGGTGTACCTCAAGGAAGTCATTTGGGACCCTTATTATTTGGCTTGTTGATTAACGACTTACCTCAAGTTATTAAGTCCGCAACTGTTTTAATGTTTCCTGACGACGTTAAACTGTGTTTGTCCATGTCATTACTGGATTCTTGTTCTCGTCTTCAATTAGATTTTGACTATTTACAGACTTGGTGCAAACTTAATTATTTATATCTTAACTATTCTAAATGTAATTTTATGACTTTTTATCGTCGTAATCCGTCTATGTATTCATACTCTATTGACAACAATGTCCTTCAACGTATTTTTACTGTTCAACCCCTAGGAGTTTTATTTGAGCATAAACTTTATTTTAATGATCACATATCACTAATTTGTAATAAAGCTAGGTGCCTTTTAGCCTTTATAAAGCGCTGGTCTAAGGAGTTTGATGACCCTTATACAACTAAGCTTCTATATGTATCTCTTGTTCGGCCATCGTTAGAGTATTGTTCTTGTATATGGTCACTGCAGACGGTAACTTGTCAAAATATGTTGGAGTCTGTTCAAAAGCAGTTTTTGTTATTTGCTCTAAGAGGTTTTAACTGGGACGCTGGCCGTCGGTTGCCATCTTATAATGCCACATTGCGTTTACTAGACTTGCCCACCTTGATCAACCGTAGGATTTGTCACGGTGTTATGTTCATACATAAATTAATAAATGGTGATGTCGACTCCTCCTTTCTCCTTAGTTCCCTAAACTGGAATGTACCATGCAGGACAGTTCGCCGGTATCGCCCCCTGTCTCTGCCATTGTGCAGGTCAAATTTTGCCCTTAATGACCCTTTCCGTGTTCTTTGTGATAAATATAATGATCTCAGTCACGTCTTGTTGTATGGAGTCTCTTCAGTGTCTAATTATAACTTAGTATTATCATTATTGTCTTCAAATATGTAATTTCTAATTGCCCACAACTCGATGTGAGCAGGGGCATATCGTTAAAAAATTCCCCTTATGTTGTTTGGCGCACTAGTTCCTTTAATACAAAATGTACTTTAATAATGTTTTACAAGCAGTCCATTGCTTAATAAATACAATACAATACAATACTTCATAAGCATGATAAGTCGATTCCGAAGAAAACGGATCTATGTAAGTCTCATGATCCCTGATCCCAGATAGGGAGGAATGGCAACAGGGCCGACTGAGCTCGTAAACTGTTTCTATACAGATGGCTCAAAACTAGACGGACACGTTGGCGGATGATCCGGATCCGAATAATCAGAGATCAGGCAGTCATTCAGACTTCCTGACCAATGCAGTGTCTTCCAAGCGGAAGTGCATGCTATAAGGGAAACACTCGTCTGCTTAAGGGACATAAACACCCAAGACAGATACATAAACATATATAGTGATAGCCAAGCGGCTCGACTAATACAAACTCCCGAACAATAGCAGACTGCCGCAAATCTCTCCACGAGATGGCTAGTCAGCTTAATGTCAGCCTTATATGGGTTCCGGGTCACCGCGATATCGTAGGCAACTGTAAGCGGACGAGCTAGCCAGGCAAGGCACCACCATACCTCTCCTTCCAGAAAAGGAGAATGTTGGCATGCCTATGGCTTCATGCAAGAAAATTATTAAAAACCAATTCAATACATTAGCCAACGCACATTGGCAAAACACACCGCAGTGCCGAATCTTTCACCAGACATGACCTGTAATAAACAATAAAAAAACATCGGAACTGTATGGCATGCTAATTCGAGTTCTCACAGGCCACTGTCTCGTTGGCGCACACACCGGTAGGCTAAAAGCCCCACAAAATTATTTCTATACAAGGATGAAGAAGATTTATTAAATCTTCCGGATTGGGGAATTGCTGATCAACCAACCTAAAGGCTGACTCATAACGGATAGGAGACCCAAATAAAAAGAGAGATCATACGGTACCACAATGGACCCACAGAGGTCTATGTGTGCCAGGCTATAGTCTGGCAACCGTCCTAACCTAAACTAGTGTTCGTCTGAACAACCAACAGAATCGAAATACTCATAGGGAAATATACCTATGTTACGCATTGGTAGAAATCGGTAAAAATTTGATTTTTTCTTGGATATTTTGCGAAGTGTATGAAGCTGTTGACATGAATCTTTCTAAATTTTATTTTTTACGCGTTCCTTCATCAGGCTTGCTGGGGCGGGGGTGGCTTGATTGAAGAAGTGATGAGTCCCAGGAAAAGCGGTTGAAAACCTTAAAGAAATGGTATCGAAAACACGGTTGAAAGAATTTCGGGTTTTTGCGCGACGTGCGGCTGTTTACTTGACACTTGGAAATATAACTGTTTAAACCTAGCTTATCTTAGAAGCTCCAGGGCGGAGCGGACAGTTGCGCGAGAGTTGGAGAGGGAGAGCGAAGAGCCGTGTGAGAGATCGAGATGTGGAGATCTGAAGAAAACTGCCGCTCGACACTGCCTCCAAAATATAGATAGATAGTAGGCTCAGGTACCTAATGGAAGCGAAGATCCGAGGTCCTTGTGTAGCAGCGTGTGGTAGCCCTTTCCACACTAGTGGATGTGATGCTCACTGCGGCCAAGCAATTGGAGGAGTACTTGTGGATAAGTACTTCCTCGAGGCGTTTCTCGGCACTAAAGCGTAGAAAGCGGTGGCATTTCCGTTGCGGATGGATCTTGTAGCAGACTCGGCATGGGTAGGATTTAATACCTCGGGAACGTCTGCCACCCAAGGCGGTATATGGAAGTCGGAATTCTTTGTAGGAAGGGCCCTTATAATCGGGTGCGGATCAGGGACTCTATTAGTTCCACACTCGTTGGAAACACGCGCTGAGAAGGACGAAATTTTGTGTGGGATTGAGGCTGACACTGGCCCTGAAGGTTTAGATGGAATCGAGGTCATTGTAGAACTGTTGCTTGGATGCAACAGCGTATGATGCCGACTTTGGCAAGTGAAACAATTTTTGGCGCTTGTGCAATCACCAAGTGGGTGGCTGGTTGCAAAGCAATTTGAGCACAACTGTTTATCTGTAACTGAAGGCTGAACGATCATTCACCGTCATTTTTAGGAAGCGTTAACACATACGCGCGAGGTGTTTCTCTTTTAAACACAGATCGCAGCCTTTGGAAGTACCCTTGTAGTGAAGGGCTTTATTTTTGGAAGTTCTGCCAATCGAGCTGTGGCTTTAGACGGAACTTGGAGTGAACTAGCAGACCGGATGCTATCGACGGCCTCTAGGGTTCGGTGGCGCTCAGTCAAAAAGGAATCCAGCTCTCGCCAAGTTTAAAGCTCGGCTTTATTTTTAATGGAGTGCTCCTATAATAAGGGGGCGTTTATATTTTGGAGGCAGTGTCGAGCGGCAGTTTTCTCCAGGTCTCTACATCTCGCTCGCTCGCACTGATCTTCCCTCTCCAACTCGCTCTGGAGCTTCTAAGGTAAGCTAGGCTTAAGGGAGGGGTATGGTCAATTCGGCCAAAAAAATACCTATTTTCATGAATTTTTTCACACGATACGGTTAATGTTAGATAAATTATTTTATTATTATATCAAAGTACAACACTTAAACTATATTTTCTAAAATTTTCATTGAAACAAATTAAAAGATGAGCCGTCTGCGGCCAATCTCATAACTCATAACGCATAACTCATTACTGGATCATCAGAAAAATATAAAAAAATAATGTCCTTTAGTTAAGATGTTTCTTAAGGTAATCAGGTCGAGTTTTTTTTTTTAATTTTTGGATTTTTGGTAAAACTTTGAAGTCAAAAACGTGATTTTAGCCTAAAAAATTGGATATATTAGTTATTATAATAAAAAAAAAAAATCGACCTGATTACCGGCGGATTTAGGTAAAGAATTAATGTGCAAAATTTCAGAATGATCGGTACATTAGATTTCGATAGACACTGTTCACCGACTTAAAAAAACATACTTTTCAGGAGAACGATTTCATTTCTACGCGGTTATCAACCGCTTAAAGCTCTTGCCAATAGGAACATGGGGAAATCAGTCAAACTTTGAATTTTTTTCGGATATTTCGCGCAGTATTTATTTACGCAAACCTTGATCAAGGTAAAAGCATCATTTAGCTTCCATAAAAGCCGTGAAAATATCCCTTTTTCTATTTTGGTACGACATTTTTGAGGTATAAAAGCTATTTACATGAAACTATGCAAATCTAATTTATTTATGTATCCTTGCTCAGGGTAAAAGTTCTTGCTAATCAGGGAGCTAATACTACCGAGCGCTGAGATCTCGGAAACTATAATAGCAAGAAGTTTGGCACTTTGCATACAGATTCTAGGGGTTAATATGTGCCGATGTGATACTCCCCCTCTAACGCCAACAAACTGCGAAAATGTGGTGCCAACGGTTTTGAAGCTAGATTAACAGGAAAAGGAATCTATATTCGTTTCTTCAATACCTGTTGGTTGAGCAAATTGATGCATATGTTTGATGCAGCTGTTTGATTGCATGCGTGCGAAACTAAAAAGCGCGGGAAAGATTTTGTTTACTTGCGAGTGTGCCAAAATTGTTATGGCTTAAGAAATTTTCACTAAAATTATGGAAAAGATAGACAAAGGTATGTAGAATATTTGTATTTAAAAAGTCTGTTCATGTTTGATAATGTGTTTTTTGTGTTTATTGGTGTTGTTCTAAAGTAGAAATAAGCTAATCTGTTAACTAATCTGTTATAGATTATAACAAATTTTCTGCCAAATTGTGCCAAAAAGTAACTATGTGTCTTTATTATGTTATTACGAACTCATCCACAGCTAAAATATGTGGGATTTAGCTGTGGTTGAGTTCGGTTTTGAGCAACTGCTTGATATCTATATTCAAAACAATAGTAGAGCATCTGCCGTTTCGAATTGGATTTATGATGAACTGAAAGAATTCGACTTAAGGGGGAACATCTGAGTAAATGGGGGAAAAAACGTATTTTCTGTATTTTTTTTGGCCAATTGAAAAAGCCAATCGAAAATTTCTAAAATAGGTTTTATAATATTAGGTTCGAAGTACAAAATAAATTTTTTTCAAATATATCAAAAACAAATTCACGGCTGTCCAGCAATTCTTCGTAGGCCATTTTTCGTTAAAGGGTGTCCGGGAAGCTAACGTCCTTAATTTTTTTAATCTAGATTTTTTATCTTAATTTTGTTAGTTTATATACAGCTATCGACACACGTAGGATTTTTGCGATATATTCATTTTTTGCAAAATGGTGAGTAATTGAAAAAAATTATTGAAAAAGTGGTCACAAAATTATTGATAAAAAAAGTAAGCAATATAAAAAAACTATACGTGTGTCGATAGACATTTTAAGTACTGTATATATATACCTGTAAGGCATCGCCGCAGAATGGAAAATTTCGACACTTAGACATTTTTGCCGTACTCTATATTTTGGTATATTATTTTTAAGACCCTAAATAATATTTTAAGAAAAAAAAATTTTTGGATTTTTTAAAAATTTTACTCAGATTACTTAAGCTCGGAGAAAAAGGATGAAATCAACACCAAAGTGAGAAGCTTTCACCTTTAAATACATAAGAACTTGGTAAAATGTAATAAACGTATGACCAGATTTAAGACAAAGGATACCGAATGGCTTCTGTCCAATATGGCTATAACCGTAAGTTCATTTTTGTCTTCAAGTCCAAAGCCAAGATCAAGGCCAGTTGGACGCCTACCCATTGAATACGTTACCGCCGGTCCCCGTCAGAAGAGAAAATTGGCATTCGATTTAGCTGTTAATCAGGGTCACAACATGTCGTCGCAGTTTCGGCCGTAAAAACGAACGAGAAACATTTAGCTCTTGTGTTAAAAAATACATTTCTTACTTCGAGTGACCCCAATAAGGCTAAAAGCCCTTTTTTTACTCAAAACAAGAAAGGAAGCTAACTTCGGCCAGCCGAAGTTTATATACCCTTGCAGATCATTCCTATTCAATTTGAAATTTAAAAAATGTTAAATTTAGATTTGTAACAAACAAAATTAAAGTAGTTTACGAATTATTTTGACATAAATTGATTTATCTTTCCTATGACAGCTATATTATATAGTCGTCAGATTTATGTCAAATTTAATTCGAAATTCTAAAATAATAAAATAAAGTTATATTCCAAAATAGAAGGGAATACAATAAAAATTAACAAAGCTATAATTTTGTTCTTATTAATTTCCCTTTAGTTTTCCGATCATTTCTATGGGAGCTATATGATATAGTCGTCTGATTTTTATACAATTTTATTCGAAATTCAGGCCAGTAGAAAAGATGATATTCCCAAGAGCAATCTAAATCAATATAATTCAAGACTATTAAAAGTAGGTGGAACACCCAGAACGGATTGAATATCTGAAAAAAAACCATAAATTCGGAAATAATAGAGCCGAGTGCAAAATTAGAGCCTTAAGCGGCCCCAAAGTGCCCCAAAATTCGATTTGTTTTTTTCTTAATTTTTTCTTTTGCAATTTTTCTGTTATAAATGTTGTCGAAATGGTTTAAAAAATGGCTCTTCATAATTTTATGGGATACCCGCAAATAACTGCATTTAAACTTTTTTGAAATTCAGCCCCCTTCATCAAGGTCGCCAATTTGGTTTTTTTTATTGTGACGTCATGGGCTCCCACCTATAGTTGTTGTTTTTTTTATTCAGACGTTCCTCCAAGTGTTACCGTGCAAAGGCAAGGAAAAATACCACAGCCACAAAATGCCAAAAATGCGCCAAAAATGCGAAAAAAATTTTTTTTTCTTCATTCTTTTAGCTAACCGTTAAATTTTAAAATCGGTGGAGCTTCCAATCCTTAAGAAAATTTCAAGGAAAAGTGTAGTAAAATTTAAGTCGGTTTATGATACTATTTGCAAAATAGCTGCTCCGACAGTTAGATTTTGCTAAGTTTTACTCGAAGTTTTCCTTAAATTGTTTTTATTTTTAAAATCTAAAACCCGAAGCTAAGACGAAATATTTCCAAACTACTTATACCTTTCAAAGTTGAATTATTGACAAATCGTGGATTTGTAAAAACAAAAAAAAACATAAATTGGCCCGTTGCGTACACACGCACGCACGCAAAAGCGTATTTACACCCCAACCATTAGAATGTGGAAGTGTGCGTGTGTGTGGCATTTCACCTGACTAAGGAAGTAAGATTTGCTTAAGTTCAAATTCAGATAATACTGAATTCTATTGCTAAAAGAATATCATTTTCATTTCCACAACAGGTTTGAGACATTTCAAACGGATTTTTGTGTTTAAAATTAAATAAATTAAAAAAACAAAAATCAAATCAATAATCTTTTGCTATTTCCACACTTGAATCATATTGTTTAAACAAATGAAATGTTTAAACAATTTCATCACGGCTTCTCCCCCACCTGCCTTTCTGACATTGTTAAATAATCCTAATAAAGGTGAAAAATTAATGAAAACAAAATATTGAAAACCAAATAATAATTCTAAAATGCGAAGTAACTTTCTTGATGTTTTTTTAAATCACAAAATTTTTGCTTCTCTTTTGTTTTTGTTATTGTCAACCTAATGGTTCAAAAAATATGTCCACTGTCAGGTCGTAGACATTTACTTTAAAAATTAACACAAAATATGTGATATTTGTGATTTTTATACGTACCACTAAATGACCATTTGCTGCAGTGCTTTAAGTAGTACCGTAGCTCAGGTGTTTGAGGTTGCTTCTAAATGGAATGTTATGTGCAGGTTGTGGGTTCAAGCCCACTTAAGTTCTTGCCAAGTAATTTTTGACTTTTTTTTTTTACTTTGTAACCGAACTCTATTATTGGTAAGAACTCGAATTTAAAAACACGACCTTTAAATTGCAAGGAAGCTACATCGACAACAACACCAACCCTTTAGAAAGCAGAGCTTCCCTTTGCAACTTAAGGTATCACTAAATGACCATTGCTGAGTGTTTTAGTGGAAACTCAGGTGCTGAGGTGCATTAAAAGCAAGGACTGGATGGTCAACCCACCAATCTTAAGAATTACTTTTTTTCCTTCAATGTCTTTACTGTGGTTCCCTTTAAACTTCTTCTAAGTCAGAGTAGGATTTTATTAACCCTTAGACCAAGGATAAAAACCTTTTCTAACTTCGGTTCTGATGTAAAGTACAAATATATTTGTCAGCAAATAAAGTAAACATAGCTTGGTTTAAAGTTGAAAAAATTGCATATTTTTTAAATAAAAAATTTAAAAAAATTAAGTTAAGCTTAAAAAAATAAAGATTAAAAATTAAAAATCAATTTTAATTCAATTATAATTTTTGATTAAATAAAAAAAGAGTTCTAATAGAATAAAAACAAGAATAATCTTAATAACCCGTTACTCGTAGAGTAAAAGGGAATAGATCGGAAAAGATTAACAGGCAGAAGAAGCGTCCGACAAAAAAAAATCTGATAATCACTACATCATCTAGCCATCTCTTCCGTCTGTCCGTCTTCCGCCCTTCCGTCCGCCGTCTGTATGAACCTGAGACTCGGAAACTATAAAAGCTAGAAGATTGAGATTTGGCATGCAGATTCTAGGGGTTAATACGCAGCGCAAGTTTTTCACGCCGATGTGCCACGCCCTCTCTAACGCCCACAAACCGCGAAAAACTGTGACCGTTCTTAACCTGAGACTCGGAAACTAAAAAGCTAGAAGATTGGGATTTGGCATGCAGATTCTAGGGGTTATACGCAGCGCAAGTTTTTCACGCCGATGTGCCACGCCCCCTCTAACGCCCACAAACCGCGAAAAACTGTGGCACCCACAGTTTTGAAGCTATATTAACGGGAAAAGAAATGTGTATTTGTTTCATCAATAATATTGATAGACCAAAGTGGGAAACCCCCCTCCCCCTAACGCCCACAAACCGCGAAAAACAGTGCACCCGTCTTATAACCTGGACTCGGAAACTAAAAAGCTAGAAGATTGGGATTTGGATGCAGATTCTAGGGGTTAAACGCAGCGCAAGTTTTTCACGCCGATATGCCACGCCCCCTCTAACGCCCACAAACCGCGAAAAACGTGCCCCACCTTTTGAACTAATAACGGGAAAAGGTGATTCGTTTATCAAAAATGATAGACCAAATGGAAACCCCCTCCCCCCTAACGCCCACAAACCGCGAAAACTCCCCAATTTTACTATATGGATAACGCCCTAAATTTAAACGGTTGTCCTTTGACTCTGATTTACGTAACGTATTAACGAGGCACTCACTATACGTTCCCTCTTGTTTTAGTTACATATTGTTTTTTCCTTCAAAAAGATCGGATTTTTAAATTGAATAAAAATAAGAAGATCCTACCAAAAAACTCGGGATTAAAAGGTTAAGTTCAAAGAGAGGGAAGAAACTGATGGAATACACACACATACAACATTCGTAATTCGGCAAATTTGCACTTAATAGTTTTTAGGGAGCAATTCTTTCAGTTTCAAAAGAATCCCCATGGAAGTGGTTCTGGGCAGTGGGTTGCATGGCAACCCAATTTCACGGCAGCTCCAGCTAGCTATTCGAGCTATCCAAAGCTTTGGAGTTCCGCCTCAAGTTGTGGCCAACCGTACCGCAACCCGTACCGCAACCCGACCGCAACCCGTACCGCAACCCGACCGCAACCCGACCGCAACCTGTCCCACTGCACTTCGCGCAGCACTTCCCGCAACACGTTGCGCAGCATTCCCGCACACGTTGCGCAACATGCACCGCAACAGCGCAAGTGTTCAGCAAGGATCTAAAAGTTAAGGGAACAAAGCCACATTTTATTAAAGTTAACCAGCAGTTAAAAACGCAAGGTAAAACCAAAAAACTTGACGCAAACGGCAAGAGGTTGCAGAAGGAACTCAACACAATGAAGAAGAAGGTAGCAGACCTGGAGAATACTCGGGAAAACGTAAGCAAGGAAAAGAAATTAAGAATCTGTGCCTTCAGCCAGGTCGTAGACCTTCAGTTTAATCAAAATTGTTAATTTTGAAAAAAAAAATGTAAAAACTGAATTATTTTGTCTTTTATTCTTCTTTTTCTCATTTTTAGCAAGTGCAAGTGAACAAAAAACACCAACTCTTTAGGAAGCATTTAATACCCTTTGCAGAATTATTTAAGTGATAGTGTAGATCAGGTGGTTAGTGTGCACGTAAATGCAACGTAAACTGTTGGTCGTGGGTTCAAGCCCACTTCAGTTCTTGCCAAAATTGAGATTGATAAATTTTTTTTTACTTTGTAAACTATTCCTATGTTCCATCCAAAATACGTAATCAATTAAGGCTTGAAAAGGGAGGGGGTAAAAATTGAATTATTTTCGTCTTTTTATTCTTCTCTTTCTCATCTTTAGCAAAATGCAAGTGAACAATAATAACCCCGACTCTTTAGGAAGCATTTAATCTTTTGCATACTTTTTTACGGCCCATTAAATGACCCTTTGCCGTAATTTATTTAAGTGAAGTGTAGATCAGGTGGTTTGTGTGCACGTAAATGCAACGTAACCTGTTGGTCGTGGGTTCAAGCCCACTTCAGTTCTTGCCAAAATTCATTATTTTTTTTTTTACTTTGTAAACTATTTTTATGTGTCATCCAAATATTACGTAATCAATTAATGCTTGAGAAGGGAGGCTGGGGGTTATCTTTGTCAGCCAAATGATATCTTATTAGAAACAAGGATTACATGGTGGACAATGTTTTTGGGGGTCCAAAAGCGTCAAAATTATTATAACGTTAACATGGGCCTATACTTCATTTTAAAATACTTTTTTTCTGTTCTTATACTTTACTTCTTTGGTGGAGTGCAGCTGCAATAGAATAAAGAGAGAGATGAGAGAAAAAATAAATTAACAGTTTTTTTGTTTTGTTAGATACCCGTAAGAGAATATCTGCAATTTATTTTCTCTTATTTTCTTAACTTTAATTTTGGCAAGAGGATTGAATCTGCTTCTCCTATACTTTAATCTGCCAATTACCAAAGAGCTTGGTGGTCTAGAGTGTAAATGCATCTATGACTAATGAATGCAGAATGGTTGAGGGGATTTTTGGTTTTATGGGTTCAAATCCCGCCCAAAGCTTCGAATTTTTACTTCTTTTTTTGTAATGCAGATTTTTATTCACAACACAAATTTGTTTTACAAAAACCAAAAAAACGAAAGCTAAGAGAGGAAGTTAAGAGAAAGTAGTGTGTAGTGATATGGTTTGCAAAACAATTTCATTAATTGTCTGCAAATTGGTTTCACAGTTTTCTCTTGGCAATTAGTTATCGTTGAGTTCTCTTGATGAAAGAAGAAAAGTGTTGTAATCAATTTTCAACATTAAAACCAGTTAAATTGTGATTACACAAATTATTGTTTAAACTTTATTTCCGTTAACCATTCGTGGTAAGACAGAATCTTTCCTAATTAAAATTAAGTTGATATTTGGTTGCCAAGGCGGAATTTGTATAACAAATTCTGTACACTGAAAATAATTTCAGTGACGCCACTTAGCCATTATTAAAGCTACTAACAACAATAAGTTGTTTAACCGAATTGACCTTGAGTTTAGAAAACAACTCTAAGCTGACCCTATAGCTTTAATGGTCAAAATAACAAACTTTTGTTTGTTGGATTGTGAAACTAAGCGTTATACATTTTGAAAAAAATAATTTTCAAACTGTTGCTTTAACCAATCTATCTGTAATCGGCAGACTTTTTAAAAATTAAAATTTCTTAAATTAAAAAAATAATTAGCTTAATTTAGTTAGCTTTTTGGTTGCCAAGACGAAGTTTGTATAACACACTCTGTAATTTCCAAATAATTTGAGTAACGTCTATTAAACCTATTAAAAAGCTAAAAAGCAATAAGTTAATTAAACCGGTTAGACCTTGAGTTTACAAAATAACTCTATAGCTGCTTCTATAGCTTTAATGGTCAAAATAACAAACTTTTGTTTGTTGGATTGTGAAATTAAGCGTTAACAATTGAAAAATATAATTTTCAAAACTGTTGCCTTAAGCAATCTATCTGTAATCGGCAGACTTCTTTAAAACTTGAAATTTATTAACATTTCAAAATTTCAAAATTAAGTTACATTTAGTTTTGCATGAAAATTATAAATAACATTTGATACGCATGTTACTTTTTAGTCTTAACTAACTGAACTATTATCTTTATATCTGCAAATCTTTGCTGTGCAGTGTCAAGTTATTTTTTGCAATATATTTTGCAAATATATAAACATCAATTTTAATATTGCAAAAACTTAAATTTAAAAAAAGTTAGATAAATAACTATTTAAATTACAAGCATTTTAAAATATAGATTTTTTTCTAAATTTACTGCTTACAATGGAAGTAGAGTATTTAGATATAGATGGTGCTCTGGTGCCTCACTCTGTTGTGCATATAACAGGTGATGGAGCTTGCTTATTCCGAGCCGTGTCCTACGTTTTGTTTGACAATGAAAGTTATGCTGATGTAATTCGAAACTCAATAGTTAGATTAGTAGTTAGCCAATGGAGTTCGTTTGCTAATGCCACTAATAATTCTAATGGAAACCCTTATCCCAATCCTGTGGATTATGAAAATGACATGATAAAACCGCACACGTATGGTTCGTTTGCTGAGCTAACAGCTGCTGGTCAACTGTACCCTATTTATATAGAAATTTACTATAATCAAAACCGCATTGCAGTTACTGGTACAGAGGGCAGTACCATAAAAAGACTTCGTTTCAGTGAAAAAGGAGGAGGACATTATGATGTCTACAAGCCTATTGAAACCTTTAATGATAGTAGCTCTCCCACTCAAAATATATTACAAGTTCCTTCTATGAAAAAAAGAACACTAAAAGAAGAGTTCAACTTACTGATATTACTCGAAAAAAAAGAAAAAGATTGAAAATAAGAACTATTTTGATAGACATCGTGAGGAACGAAACACAAAAAATAAAACACAACGAATTAATACAAAGCGTGCACATTCGTGGGATGCAAAATATAATTCTGGTTTTTATACGATTTAAATCTGGCATACAATTCTGATAAATCAGTTGATATTGGAATAATGAATAATACACTCAGAAAAAAAATCGCCCTAAATTTTAGAAAATCGCCATACTTAAAAATCGCCTTGAAATTAGAAAATATTTCTATTTTTCAAAATATTTTTCTAAAAATAAGAAAAACTTACCCTGATTAGATCAACTCCTCTTGTTATCCACTTTTAGAAAAATTTTCTGTTATTCAGAAATTTTTCTTTCAAACTAAGAAAAAATCGCCTTACATTTTAGAAAATTGGCCCAATCGTAGCCTAGGGGTCTAATGCGAGCGGATTATTGGTTTTCTACCTTATATTCGGAAGCGTGTGTCGATCCCACGTCGAGGCGGACATTTTTTGTGTCTTTTTTTTTTTGTTTGGCGCATTAATATGTATACTTTAATACAAATAAGATTTAGGTAAACTATCACACACATAATGGATAAATAAGAGTAAAAACCTAGAACCCAAGAGAACAGAATGAAATGTACTTTGTACAGCGCCTCTCGTGATGCTTCCCTGGCGCAGCTAGTAGAGTGTTTGACTGCAAACTGTGAGGTAAGGGTTCGATTCCGCGAGCGACCAAAATGTTTTTCTCAAGATAGTAAGTTATTTGATTTTTATGTTTATCATTAATAAATAATATAATAATTCAGTTATTATTCAGTTACAATTTAAATTAAAAGTGTGTTTGTGTACAAGCATCGTACGTCATCCTTGTGTTTAAATAGAGAGAAAAATAATTGAGAAACGAGAACCCCAACAACAACACCCCACACTGACGAGAGGGTGGAGTGGCATAACTCCCGATTCCCCGATTTTTTTTTCTTCTTCTTATTCAATTTTGCAAAAACTAACCCTAAATTTCAGAATTTTTTTTTCTAATTTTTAGAAATATTTTTTCTAAAGGGCAAGGCGAGCTGCCTTTGGCTTAAAAAGTATGGCGATTTTCTAAAATTCAGGGCGATTTTTTTCTGAGTGTAGATGCTCATTTTGTGCGCCTTAAAATGGAAGGAAGAGTCAAAAGGTATGTGTTGCAAAGAGGAAAAGTTCAGCTTCCATCTTTAAAACATTACCAGATCCCCTTTCAAGTCTTTTAAACGGTGATCACCCAGACCATACACATTTCATGGGCCTTACCAGAAAATATAATAATTGCTTTCAGATGACTTCATTTGGTGCGACAAAAGTTATTAATGAAGGATATATGCCCACATTTAAGTACAGGGGCAAGTTTACCATTTAGTTGGTAGCGTTTTGCCGGCTTCGAAAAGGAAGCTCAGTTTCTTCAAATTTATTTTATTGGCGAGGACAATGCAGAAGCCGATTTAAGGTGTAAAAACAGTCCTGGAGTTAAAAATGATTTAGTTAAATCACTGCAGTCGATGCTGCATAAAAGTAATCCATATGTTAAGGATTTTAAAACTGCTCTTAAAAAAGTTCCAAAGAATTGTAGCCATTTTAAAATGGTTATTCACGCCAATAAAAGGCCTGTTAGGGCTCAAGAGGTTGTTATAACGCACCCCAAGCAAATGAGGTCGCTTTGGTATTAGTTGACCAACAATTTGAAAAAGGGACATTATTGTTGAGGGTTATAATAATCAATTAAAAAGAATCAGTGAACTTCACCGATCTTATGACGCCCTACAATATCCATTAATTTTTGTCATGGAGAAGATGGTTATACTACAGATATACCCAAAATTGACCCTGTTTCAAAAAAAACCGTTAAGAAAACAGTCTCAGCATTAGATTTTTACAGTTTCCGAATAATGCTTAGAGAAAATGAATGTAACCACCTGCACTATTTTAGAGCTCTCTTCAGCCAATTTTTGGTTGATATGTATGCTAAAATAGAAACAGACAGGCTTAATTTTATTCGGCTAAATCAAAAAAAGCTGAGAGCAGAAAGCTACATACATCTTCAAGATGCTATAGGTAGGAACGATGTAGATTTAGCTCAGTTTGGACAGATGGTAATTTTACCTTCTTCCTTTACTGGTTCGCCAAGGTACATGCAGAAAAAACTCAAGATGCCATGACGTATGTTCGTTATTATGGTCGTCCTGATCTTTTTATTACATTTACCTGTAATCCTAAATGGAAAGAAATAAAAAGTGCACTATTTTTAGGGCAGAAGCCTCACGATCGTCATGATATTATTTCCCGAGTCTTTCATTTAAAGGTCAAAGCTTTAATGTCTTTAATTAATAAACATAGTTTGTTTGGGGAAGTGCAATGCTTTATGTATACGATAGAGTGGCAGAAACGTGGTCTCCGCATGCACATATACTGATTTGGTTAAAGTCTAAGATCACGCCTCAACAAATTGATTCCATTATATGTGCAGAAATTCCAGATTCTGAAAAGGATCCTCTCCTATATGAGATTGTTAAGGCTAATATGATTCATGGGCCATGTGGCCGTTTGAACTTAAAATCGCCATGTATGAACGAGGGTAATTGTTCCAAAAAGTTTCCGCGATCGTTGCTTAAGGAAACTGTTACCGGAAAAGATGGTTACCCTAAATATAGGCGAAGATCGCCTGACGATGGTGGCTTCACCATAGAAATTAATGGAAACATAATTGACAATAGGTGGGTAGTGCCTTATAATTGTGTTCTCTTGCGGACCTTTGACGCTCATATTAATGTAGAGGTTTGCAGTTCAATAAAATCAATTAAATACGTTTGCAAATACATCAATAAGGGCAGTGATCAAGCTACAGTTACTCTGGAAAGCGAAAAGAATGAGGTTCAATTTTATCAAAGTGGTCGATATATCAGTAGTTCAGAAGCAGTATGGAGAATTCTTGCTTTCCCAATTCATGAGAGGTTTCCGGCAGTTGTTCATTTGTCTGTCCATTTAGAAAATGGTCAACGAATATATTTTGATCCTAATAATCAAAATCAATTAGTTAACCAGTTAAACAACGCATCAATGACGACACTGACTGGGTTTTTCGAACTTTGTAAAACTGATCTATTTGCAAGGACCCTTCTTTATGTTGAAGTACCTACTTATTTCACGTGGAACAAAAAAAAGTTCCAAAGAAGAAAGAATGGTAGTATTGTACCTGGTTTTCCTGGAATTAAAATGGATAATGTTTTAGGTCGAGTGTATACAATACACCCTAAAAATAGTGAATGCTATTACCTAAGACTTCTTCTTCATGAAGTGCGGGGCCCAACCTCATTCTTATTTCTTAAAACAGTTAATAATATTACGTATGCCACATTTCAAATGGCATGTAAGGCCCTAGGCTTACTAGAAGATGACAAACACTGGGAATATACTTTAAAGGAAGCCGCTTTATGTAAATCGCCAATTCAATTACGTGATTTATTTGCGGTGATGTTAGTAAATTGTCAAATGGCTGATGCCGCACATCTTTGGGAAATGTATAAAGAAAGCTTTTCAGAAGACATTTTGTACGAATTTTCTCTAATAGTGGCAGAAGTCAATCAAGGTTTAAATGTCTTACTTTAATCGAAGATATAACACTGTCAATTGGAGGGACGTGTCTATTAGACTATGGTTTGCCCGAACCGATTAGAGTTAGTAGACCACTTATAAATAGGGAATATATAAGCGAAATAAATTACAATATTAGTGAATATGAATTAAGTAAAGACGAAAATTCCCTAAATGATGAGCAAAGAATGGTATTTCAAAAAATATTACAAAGTGTTCAAAATGAAGACGGTGAAATATATTTTTTGGATGCCCCCGGTGGCACAGGCAAGACATTTTTATTGAATTTGTTGTTAGCAAAAATACGAAAAAATAATAATGTAGCATTGGCTGTTGCTTCTTCAGGGATAGCTGCTACACTGTTAAATGGAGGTCGCACAGCCCACTCAGTGTTTAAACTTCCTTTGGATTTAATAAATGTAGAATTTCCATGTTGCTCAATATCTAAACGGTCTAACATGTCATTGGTTTTTCAAGAATGTAGACTTATTGTTTGGGACGAATGCACCATGGCTCATAAGGGTGGATTTGAAGCTTTGAATAGAATGTTGAAAGATATTCGTGGTAATGATTTTCTAATGGGAGGTATCACGGTTTTATTATCTGGAGATTTTCGACAAACGCTTCCTGTTGTTCCTCGAGGGACAAGGGCTGATGAAATGCAAGCCTGCCTAAAAGCATCATTTCTTTGGCCTACAATTCAAAAATTGTGCCTAACTAAAAACATGCGTGTGCATTTAAAAGGCGATACAACTGCTGGAATTTTTGCACATACATTATTGAGAATTGGAGACGGTGTTTTTCCAACTGTCGAAGGAAAAATAATTATTCCTTCATGCTTAGGAACGGTTGTATCTTCCCTTGACGAACTCACATCAAAAATATTTCCTGAAATTTCTAAAATCTCAACAAAATCATTAGATTGGTTTTCGGAGAGAGCAATATTGACTGCTAGAAATGATAGAGCTGTGTTAATAAATAACACACTTTTAAAATCATTTGATGGTATTGAAGTTGCGTATAAGTCTATTGATTCAGTCACTGATGTTGATGAAGCAGTTCAGTATCCGGTTGAATTTCTCAACCAACAAAATCCATCCGGAGTTCCCTTACACATTCTTAGGCTAAAGATTGGTGCACCAATTATGCTTTTAAGAAATTTAAGACCTCCAAAACTATGTAACGGTACAAGATTGCAAGTAAAAGCTCTTCATAAAA
Source organism: Drosophila mimetica (assembly GCA_037075245.1). Lineage (NCBI taxonomy): Eukaryota > Metazoa > Arthropoda > Insecta > Diptera > Drosophilidae > Drosophila > Drosophila mimetica. The sequence goes on along the minus strand of JBAMCH010000016.1, from coordinate 101,596 downwards.
ATTTAATAGAAGCAGTAGTTTTTACTGGCTGTGCCAAAGGAGAAATTGTTTTTATACCTCGAATACCCCTAATACCATCAAACCTACCATTTCAGTTTAAAAGACTACAATTCCCTGTAAAAGTTTGCTTCGCAATAACAATAAATAAATCGCAAGGTCAGACCTTAAAGGTAGCTGGACTAGATTTAAGGGACGATTGCTTTCTCATGGTCAGTTTTATGGGCTGTCAAGAGTTAGTTCCTCTGAGTCTTTAATTATTTTAGCACCAGAAGGAAAAGCCAAAAATATCGTTTATAGAGAAGTCTTGCAGAAATTGTAAGTTTTTTAAATATATTTTAAATGCACTGTGGAATAGGCCTCCTGGGGAAACCACAAAAAAAAAACACGCCAAAACCTCTACCTCTATGGTGGTGTGGAAATGAGGAATGGTTTAAATTTAATTAAAGTAGCAAATATAAATTTAAGTCAGAAGTATAATCTTGATTTCCGCAGGCGAAGCTGCGGGCGACCCTGCTAGTAGTTAATATTTCACAAAACACCGAAGATATAATTTTTTTCAATTATTTTTACGATTATTCTTATGGAAGCTGCAACGGTATGAAAATTGATGAAATACGCACTTCATAAAACTATGATTTTCGATTAAGGTACATCTCCCTGAGTAAGAAAAGGGCACTTTTAATTTTTTTGTAAAAACGTTTTTTGCATTTTTTAATTTCTAAGTCGAGTTGTGGTAAACCGATTTCGGTCATTAAAGACTCATTTTAAAGGTAAACGAATGCCCTTTAACTTTCTTATACACAGCATTGAGTTCCATTCATTGGTAGAAGTTATAAAAATAATTTCGGTTTTTAGGCATGTAATTTAAAAGTAGCCATTTATGCCAGCTTTTTTGCATTTTTTTCAACTTTTTCAGCTTTGACAAAGTGTAGCTTCTAAACCAATGAATGAAACTCAATGCTGTGTATAAGAAAGTTAAAGGGCATTCTTTTACCTGTAGTCTTTGATGACCTAAATCGGTTTACCACAACTCGAGTTAGAAATTAAATAAGTACAAAAAATTAAAAGTGACCATTTCTTACTCAGGGAAATGTACCTTAACCGAAAATCATAATTTCATGAAGTGCGTATTTCATCAATTTTTTTTTGTAAACCCGTGTAGTCAAATAAAAGTTGAAGACAAATCTTTGTCTGCTCCGTTGCAAATGGAAAATCAATTTAAAAATTTTGACTAAAACCAAATCATTCCATTCAGGGAAATTGCTAATATAGACTAACCAAAATTTAAGCCAAGACATGAAGCATTAAAACATGACATAAGTCCTCTACATGGTTGGATTCGAGTTTTTGAATTCATTCTTAAAATTGCATATAGACCTAAACTTAAAAAATGGCAAGGGAGAGATGAAAATGGAAAAAAATAAAGGGTCAGCAAAATAGACTACCCCTACCAGCAGATGTAATCGAAGATTTGGAGCCACCAAACTTTCCATATTCTTGTAACATAAATAATAATAACAATGTTTTCGATTTTGATGCTAGCAATATTCATAGTGATTCAGATTTTGACTCTGAAAATCCGTTTTCAATTCATTCAATTAAAAGACGACTGTTCGGTAAAATACTTATTTACAGTAATTTTGAATGCATTGTTATTATACCCGTTACTTGTAGCGTAAAATGGTACATTAGATTAGTGCAAAAGTATGTTACAGGTAGAAGGAAGCTTTTTCGACCATATAAAGTACATATATTCTTGATCAGGATCACTAGCCGAGTCGATCTAGACATGTCCGTCTGTCCGTCTGTCCGTCTAACCATCTGTCCGTCTGTATGAATGCTGAGATTTCGGAAACTATAAAAGCTAGAAGATTGGCACTTTGCATGCAGATTCTATGGATTAATACGTAGCGCAAATTAAAAATAAATGCAACGAGTCACAAGTAAAATGTGATTTTTAATTTGAACATATTTAGCATACATCATAGAATATTTTACGTATTTTTTAGGCTACCTCCGATGACGTGACAGTTGTTAATTAGGACACTCTTTGGTTTATGTTGGGGCGGGGGTGGCCTAATTGTAGAATGCTGAAAATCCCAGGAAGAATGCGGCTGATATCCGCTCGAAAATAGAGTCGAAAACACGGGTATGAAAATTCGTGAAAATTGCGTGTGTTTATTATAACACTTGTAAATAGGAACTACTTACAGGAATCTTAACTTAGAAGGTCCAGAGCGGAGCGTAGAGTAGTGGGAGAGTTTGAGAGGGAGAGTGAAGGGCAGTGCAAGCGAGCGAGATATGGAAATCTGGAGATAACTCCGCTTGACACTGCCTCCCAAAATTAAACGCCCTTTTGGCGTGAACATTCTGGATGGAACCGTAATTTATTTTGTGGAAATATTTTAAAATATTATTAAATTAATTACGAAAGTATGGTCAGCCTGACACACGGCTAGGATGTGTATATTATATTTTAATTCAGGGGTGGCCAGCAGAGGCAGCACACAGACAATGAAAGAACGCATTGCGTTTGTGTCAGTGCGAGCATGCACGAATTTGACTGTGTGCGTGACGTTTTGCAGCTTGACAGCGTACATGTGCTTCGAAACGCGGCAGCGAAATTGCCTATCCCGTGGGCCCTGCGCGCTGCCTCTGCTGGTCACCACTGTTCTAATTGAATTAATTAGTTGGAATATTTTTTTTTTGTTTTAAGTTGATTTTGCAAAAACTAATATTCGTTATTTTTTGGATACCCTGAGACCACGGTGCAATTAAGAATATGTGAAAGTACGTGTGTATGTCTGTACGCACAGCTGGATAGAGTAAGGGCACCGATTGTGTGGGAGTTTTGAAGACGAATAACGTTGAAGAGCAAAATTTGTTTGCGGGTATATGCTTTATATGGTCGGAAAAGCTTCCTTTAACCTCTTACATACTTTTGAACGAATCTAATATACCATTTACTCTACGAGTAACGGTTTTAAAAATAGGATATATTAATGTATGTTTGTGTTATTAGGGTCTTGGAATTTATGTAGCATGCAGAGTAGTAGAAGTGGACTGTATTATAATATTTATGTAAAAATAAATACACGCAGATGGAGCACAGTAAAAAATGAGGAGTGCAGTTTTGCGGACCAATTCGAAAAATCGGAAACTTTTATTGCGGCTGGGTTATATTTTTACACACACTGGGAGTTTTTAGGACAATATTTATTTGTAATAATATGTTTTGCACTGCGGAATTGCAAACTTACACGGAATTTTTTAGAGTGTACGAAATTTTTGGCATAAAGGAATGGAAAAATTGCCGCACAAACAAAAGGAATTAAATGCTATATTAAATGCCGTTGCGTCGGATTAAATAGCTTTTCGATTTAGACAAGAAACCATACAACAAATTGAACGAAATGGGGTTCGAACAACTGGCTGTATGACCGGAAAAAAATAATAATAATAAGAAATGAAACTTAGCTGAAGCGGTTCAAGCCACCGTAGGCGATTGACAGTTTATATTCGGATCTGAAACGTGGACTAGGCGTATGGGGGACACCACTAAAAAAATCGCGCCTGAAAGTTTACCTTAATGGTGGTGTTCATTAAAAAATTGTTCATTAAAATTATTTAAAAAAAAAAAAATACACATATGAAAAAAATCCTAAATAAAAATGGTAATAGTCTAGATGAGGGGCCTGTAAAAAATCGCCAAAAAATTACCATCGATGGACCGCGATTTCTTAGAACTTACGGAGAAGATACGGCGGAAATGCAAGTCTCTTGTAATGCATTTCAAAGTTGCGTGCTTTGCTATAAAAACAAAGTAGCATTCTAGTATTTTAAAAAACAATTTGGTTTTTGCGGTTTTTGGTAAAGGAGTGGCGTTAGAGTGGGCGTGAAACATTTTTGTCAATCAAAGTATTAAAAATTAATAATATCTTTTCACGTAATCTAGCTCAAAACTGTGGGGCCACAGTTTTCGTGTGCTGGCGTTAGAGGGGAGAGGGGTCGCTCATTTTGGTCAATCAATAGGTATTGAAGAAACGAATACACATTTCTTTTCCCGTTAATCTAGCTTCAAAACTGTGGGCGTTACAGTTTTTCGCGGTTTGTGGGCGTTAGGGGGGGCGTGGCACATCGGCGTGAAAAACTTGCGCTGCGTATTAACCCCTAGAATCTGCATGCCAAATCTCAATCTTCTAGCTTTTATAGTTTCCGAGATCTCAGCTTTCATTCAGACGGACGGACGGACAGACGGACGGACAGACAGACGGACGGACAGACGGACATGGGTAGATCGACTCGGCTAGTGATCCTGATCAAGAATATATATACTTTATATGGTCGGAAACGCTTCCTTCTACCTGTTACATACTTTTGCAAGAATCTAATATACTCTTTTACTCTACGAGTAACGGGTATAAAAATTGATGAAATACGCACTTCATGAAACCATGATTTTCGGTTATGGTATATCTCCCTGAGTAAGAAATGTGCACGTTTAATTTTTCGTATGGTACATTTTCTTTTTAAGTGTAAAAAACGTTTTTGTCACTTTTCTATTTTCTATCTCGAGTACTGATAAACCGAATGTAGTCATCAAATACTCATTTTACAGGTAAAAGAATGCACTTTAACTAATACACAGCATTAAGTTCCAATCATTGGTTTAGAAGCTACACTTCGTCAAAGCTGAAAAAGTTGGGAAAAACGCAAAAAAGGTGTCATAAATGGCTTCTTTAAAAATACACGCCTAAAAACCGAAATTATTTTTATAACTTCTACTTAAAGATACATCTTTAAGCAAACTAACAAGACCATCAACTCAATTAACAACCAAAGGTTCGATTTTATATAGATTATTTCAGTTGGAAAAAAGGTGTATTACAGCCCTGTTGGAGCCCTGTTAACCTCAGTTAACAGCTGTAGATGGCCAAAAACCCACGTTGTTCCGAGCTTAAAAAATGCATATCAAAAAAATTTACTGGAGGATTGTAACGATCATTAGCTTGTTTTCTTTGTCGAAGTACCATCTAACCATATAAGCTATAAAAATATATTCGGGTTTTAGGCGTGTATTTTTAAAGTAGCCATTTATGCCAGCTTTTTTGCATTTTTTTCAACTTTTTCAGCTTTGACAAGGTGTAGCTTCTAAACCAATGAATGGAACTCAAAACAAAAAACGTTTTTTACACTTTAAAAAAAAACTGTACCATACAAAAAATTAAAAGTGCCCTTTTCTTACTCATTTTGTACCTTAACCGAAAATCACAGTTTTATATTCATTTTTTTTACCTTAAACCCAAAAAAAAAAAACCCCACAAAAAAAAAAGAGAAATACCAAACAGCATCAAAACCATGATGCAACTATGCAAAATCAAAACATTTTAAGTAAAATTTTTACAAAATCCAAAAAAAAATTTTTTGTGTAAAATATTCTTTAGGGTCTTAGAAATAACATACCAAAATATAGAGTCCGGCAAAAGTGTTTAGGTATCGAAATTTTCCATTCTGCGAAGATGCCTCATATGAATATCCCGCGTTTTTCTCGAAACCACTTTTTTTGAGACTGTCGGAAACATACATAACTCGAACAAATCTTAATCGATCGATCTGAAATTTTGACAGTATATTCAAAATACCTATGTCTATCGACACACGTAGGATTTCTTTTTAAATTGCTTACTTTTTTTTATCAACAATTTTGTGACCATTTTTTCAATAATTTTTTTTCAATCACTCACCATTTTGCAAAAAATCATTGTATCGCAAAAATCCTACGTTTGTCGATAGCTGTAAATGTATAGAAACTAACAAAAATTATGGACGTTAGCTTTCCGGCCAAAAAGGGCCTACGAAGAAATGCTCAGCCGCCATTTTGTTTTTGATTTATTTGAAAAAAATGTATTTTGTACTTTGAACCTAATTTTATAAAACATACTTTACAAATTTTCGATTGGCTTTTTCATTTGGCCAAAAAAAATTCCAGAAAATCCGCTTTTTTTCCCATTTGCTCCCAGCCCAACAATCTATATAATCGATGTCTAGCCTTTTAATATCCATGTGAAATTCCAACTGCGTTTCCCGGCACAATCTTGAAATAATTCAATTCCGCAATGAAAACCTGGCAGAAACGTATCTCACATTTGGATACATTTTTCAAAAAAGAGGTTACACTTCATATTGCACAGATTATACGGATGGAAAGGCCCTCGAAACCTTTATCGGGGATTGCATTCATCACAACTTTTTAGAGCAGTGCACTATGGGGCATTTGACCACTTTGGCTGGCCAAAAACCATTTTTGAAAAGTCATTAAAATACAAAATCTTGTTTGGGGATATGTTAACAGAACACCATTTAACAATGTTACGTTTCAGGAAATCCGATAGAGGGCTTCTCTGTTAACTTAGCAGCTGTTAAATCAGCTGTTACAAATGCGACTCTCGATCTGTTAAAATTTGACGATCCGCTTGCAGATTTGAAGTTCTTCAAAATTGATTTTTAAAGCAATTAAGTAAACTTTTTGGATTGGAATAATAGGATGCTGCTATATACTAAGTGTTTCTGTGCTTACATGGTGCAAATTCGTCGTTTTTTTCTTATAATTGAGTGGCAAAGGAAGTGGTCTAACACGCACATTTTTTTATGAAAACTTAATTTCAAATAGAGCAATAAAGCGAGTCCAGCGGAGTCCACTTCTGAAACCAATTGGGATTTGTAGAGTATTTAATTCTTGTCAAAATGTATATAGTCAGAATCGCCACTTATTGCCACTTTTTCTATAATTTAATTTTTAGACCATAACCTCAAATTTAGCAAAGGATATGGTTTTGCACTGGGGGCTGAAGAATTAAGGCGTTTTCTGGCTTTAAATTATTTTAAAAATGAAGAATAAATAACTAGCTGTGTCATTGATTAGTTTAAGTGGACTTTATAGGCTGTATAGCGAAATTTTTGGTACAATTAGCAAAAAAAGTCGTAAAAATGTATGGTAAATTCTGTCATTTGTCATTTTTTAAAAACATTAGGATAAAGTAGTCCGATTTGTATGAAACTTTTAGTATTATGTTTAAAACGTAAATAATCGCTATTTCTAAAGTTATGTGCATTTATATCAAAAAACAACAAAGTTAATCTGATCGTTCCTATGGCAGCTATATGATATAGATGTCCGATTCGGATGAGTTTTATATATAATATGCGCAGGGATAAAAAATGACGACTGGTAAAGTTTCACATCTATATCTTTTAAATTGACTGAGTAATTAATTTAGGCCAATAAAAGTGGTCAAATGCCAGTAGTGTGAAAATGCGGGTTCTGGATACAAAAGTGGAAGGGGGAGGCAATTAATTATGCTAATTAGGCCATTAATTATGCTAATTAGGGTAATAAATTAGGTCAAGGTGACAGGTGTGGGGTAATTAAAGTTAATGGGTGCGTGACGGGTGATCGTTAATTAGGGTAATAAATTAGGGTAAGGTGACAGGTGACCGTTGCTTATATCCAGAAATCCTATCCAGAAATCCTATCCAGAAATCCAGGTTCCTAGTTAAGCGGGGTGTGACGGGAGTCCGTTACTAAGATCTAGAAAATCGGGTAAACGAGGGAAGAGAACCTAATAAGGCGGGGGAGATGTTAAGCGGGGTGTGACGGTCACCCGTCACACCGATCTAGGAAATGGGTGAAACGAGGGGGAAGAAAGTGTGACGGGTGACCGTTGATTATATCCAGAATTCCGGGGTCCTAGTTAAGCGGAGTGTGACGGGTGAGCATTACTAAGATCTAGAAAATGTCACGGGTTGTTGACACGTTCACGTGTGAACGTGGTAACTTGATTAGCATAACGAACACTCAAAAAACAGCTGAAAGCAAACACCCTTGTATAGAGGATCCCTTTGCTTGCCACTGAGAAGCAAACATCCACCCCCAATAAAAGAAGAAATACATTTGAATTTAGGTCATGCATTTAGGTCATGTTTATTTGGAAATTTGTAACAGGCTTTTCTTATACACTAAATATGATGACATTATTTTTAAGGCACCGTCTCGATGATTTTTATAGAAAAAGCAGGCACATTCATATTCCCCGAATCCATTATTACAAAACGTAAAATGATCACCATATAACGTTTTGTTAAGATCGTCTTCTCCTTTATCCATGAACATATTTCTTGTATCGATGAGATATTTTAAATCTTCTTTAAAAATTTCCTCACCAAATTGGGATGTGAAATTAGTGATTCGGCTTATTAATCCACTTTGACTGTTATCCATTGTAATGTATAAGTGTTAGACCACAGTTCCATTGCAAAAATTTAAAATATTGTGTGCATTGTTTACCGCTTTTAATATGTATTGAGCAAAATGGGAATTGGTTTATGTTTACGGTGTTTAATGGTGGGCAATCCAATTCCTCAACATCTCTTATGTGCGGTGATCTGAGAAAGATTTCTAAAAAACGTTTCTTTTCAATTCGGGGTGCGTGACGGGTGACCGTTACTAAGATCTATAAAATACGAGGGATCGTATTTAGTGATTAACGAGGAGGTTCAGGGGATCAAAGATAAGCGGGGAGAAATTACTGGGATGTGACAGGTGACCGTTGCTGAGATTTAGAAAATAGGATTAGATAGGGGTGGGTAAAAGGATAAGATAGAGTTCTAAGTGGTTGATAAGAACGTCCACGGGATCGAACGGGGAGAAGTTACTGGGTTGTGACAGGTGACAGTTGCTTAAACTTTGAAAATAGGGTTAGAAAGGGGTGGGTAAAAGGATAAGATAGAGTTCTAAGTGGTTGATAAGAACGTCCACGGGATCGAACGGGGAGAAGTTACTGGGTTGTGAAAGGTGACAGTTGCTTAAATTTTGAAAATAGGGTTAGAAAGGGGTGGGTAAAAGGATATGATAGAGTTCTAAGTGGTTAACAAAAACGTTCACGGGATCGAACGTGGGAAAACGTGGGTCTCCGTTAATTGATTCAGAAAATGGGGTGAAACGAGGGAAGGGAACCTAGTTTAGCGGGGGAAGTAACTGGGGTGTGACGGGTGACCGTTTCTTAGATTAAGAAAGTGTGGTGTGGTGACCATTTAATAACCAAAACCTTTAGAAAATGTCACGGGTTGTTGACACGTGGACGTGGTAACTTGATTAGCACCCTTGGATAGGGGTTCCCGTTGCTTGTCTCTGAAAAAATACGACGGTTAGTTAGACAAATGATAAATTTGTTAGAAACCGAGTAGTCAACAACCTAGTTTCCCTCCCTCGCCTTTAAATATTCGATGGAATCAACTATAATTATGTATATAAAATTACCTTCCTGACATAACTTCCTTACATTAAATTACTTAAAATCCAATGCTTAGAGAACAAAATTCACCCTTAACATGTGTGCACATTATGGAATTCGGTTTCCTTAAACATCGAAATTTTTAAAATACAGAATAATACTAATATTTGAGATATTATTTTTATCATTCCTACCTGCTTAAACATAGAAAACTAATAAATGAATACTGGATACAAAATACAGATAGATTATTAATATCAAATTCTTCTTTACCTATACCGACTCAATACTCATTACATTGCTGTAACGAAACAAAAAACAAGAAAGTTTAAAGCAAACAATCGAAATATAACGTTGATAATTTTAACATAAATATCATTAAATCTTTCCAATCCGATTATTTGAAAATATCTTCCAACGAGGTTTAAAAGTATCATGTAATCCCATTCCACAAGCGTATTATATCAGTTATTATTATTTTAGCTATTTATTATTTTCATTCTTCCGTCCTATATATATCTCGGATATCGTATCACGGATCCCATCCTAAATTTTTCAATATCGCTACTTGCTAGCCTTGTATCCCAAAAATCACAGCTATTAACAATATTACAAGGTCTAAGAATAACAAAGAGGTCAATTGTATAATAATCCCAAATTTAAGATTGTCAGCAACAATACGACACAGTCGCAAATAAGAAGAAACATTTTTTATGAATTTATCTATTCATAAAAATAGTATAAAAATCTAATTAACAGAATAGAAATTAAAACGGTAAAGGGGTTAGTAAACAATTTTTCACCCACTCATAAGATCGTAGACCTCATGGCAAAGCCCAGGCTAGGTCTAGCACGTTCCATAATAAGGGTTGATGTCATGATTCCCAACAATGAATCAATTCTCCATTCTCCGAACTTATATTTTTATCTGCAAAATAAAATGTCGATGATTAATTTATAGATTAATAATATATTTATTCATTTATTTTGGAATTCTAAACATTTATTTATTATATATTTATATATTTTGTTTATTATATATTGAAATTAATTTTCTTGCTACATTCCGGCGATTTGTATAGAAGGGGCAGTCGCATGTTTCTCATGGCAATTCGGGATTATAGAAATTAAAGTGTTCACCATAATTCGTAGCTTTGAGATCATGGCCCTTGATTCATGGACATTATTTATGCTTAGGAAATGCTGATCATGTATCTTCCCTGTAAATTTTTTCATAAATTGGTCAATTTCCTCATGAAATTTCATTTTATAAATATTGTATTGTTATAGGTCCTAACACATCTGATATAAATTTTAAAATGACGTATATAAAATGATTTTTCTTGATAGCGAAATACATTTAAAAATTTTAAAATCTATAAAAAAATATATGCATTGTTTAGTGCTCAAACTCCGTCCTTAAGGAGTGTTTCCCTTAAACCGGTTTAGGAACGGACAAACAATTTTCTCCATATTAATGAGCTGATGATTTCCAAAAAACGTTCGAAGAAACCATTTATTTTCCACACCTTTAGTTTCTTTACTATTTTTTTTTTTCATTTTTTTCTCTATATTTTTAAACATATCCAAAATGCTTAGTGCCTCCTATAATAAATCGAAATTCAATGACATACGGAAGTATCGACTCCGTCAGTGGTTTCCATCATTGCTCCACACACAGGTGGTTGTATGATTTCCAAGGATCGATATGAACTGGAGACGTGTTGAGTATGCGTTGTTCAGAATTCCGTCAAATTATTTAAGAAAACTTCTTGATTTTATCGGAATTTATGATTTCTATTTAAGTCAACAATCTCGTCTTAGAATTTTTAGTATGCTTACCCATTTCAGGAGATATCACAGGATCACTCCACGTGAAACGTGACAGGCCAATTTGAGTCAAATCTCAGAATCAATCCAAACTTTTTCTTATCGATAGAGTATTAAAAAATAAGGATCGGGTTCTTTTTTTTAACTTTTACCGTTTATTTTTAAAATTTTTTTTGTAATTAAGCTCTGATTTTTCAGTTATGCAGCACTTGAGACTCGTTTGAGTTATATAAATTGTTGGCATGCAACTTTGTGGGCTATCTTAATATCTTTCAGAAAAATATTTTAAAATTTTTCTTAATTTAAAATTAAGTATTTTAAGGAAATTTAAAACTAAAAAAATTCTGTCCGCCGGAATACCCGCGATTTCCAAAAATAATAATTATTCTCTTGTAGCTTCATCAATTCTTAAAATTGTTGGTAAAAAAAAATTTTGTTCATTGCAAGACCTACTATTAAAAATAAACGATTTTAGTCTATCAACTTTTCATCAAACAACAACAGCGCAACGTGTAAGAAGAGAACAGCAATACGAGCAGCGGAGAGCGCGGGAGAGCAAAAATATTGCTGTCCCGTTCTTACACGTTGCGCTGTTGTTGCTTGTACAACTAATTAGGAATTCAAAGCAATCCTAACAAAAATGAAATCTCAAAAGTTATGGATTCTCAGATGTGACAGTACCAGAACCTTTAACTGTTAAATTGATTCTAGGATTCTATCCTTTCAACAAATGGTTCATAAAGAAAAAACCTACTATCTGTTAAAGGTTTTTCTTTAAGATTGATCCATATATTCACTACTTAAAAAAAGGTAAGATGTTTGGTCAACTCTTTCAATATAAAAATTGTATTGATGGATAAGGTAGATATGATCGTAAAATTGTGAAATATTTTGAAGACCTTATATTCTGTAATCCCGAATAACAAAACTAGTAATCACATGTTACAAGAAAAAACTTTTAACAGATCATAACAGATTACAAAACTAGTAAAAATATAGTACAAAATTATAACTGTTTATAATCCATTAGTAAAAAACTAGTAATCAGCTAATAACACCAACGTAAACAGAGAGGTGTAAACAACTTAAACCAGCTAGTATACAAGTAGTTATGATCTAAAAACAGCTAGTGAAAAGCTTTTAAAAAAGCTAGTGAACAGCTAATATGAGCTACTAAACGGCTAGTATCAGCTTGTATACAAGTAGTTATAATCTAAAAACAGCTAGTAAAAAGCTAAAAACAGCTAGTGATTAGCTAAGTTCAGATAGTGAAAAGCTAATACCAGCTCCTAAACAGCTAATATCAGCTTGTAAACAAGTAGTTATAATCTAAAAACAGCTAGTGAACAGATAATACCAGCTCCTAAACAGCTAATATCAGCTTGTAAACAAGTAGTTATAATCAAAAAACAGCTAGTGAACAGCTAATACCAGCTCCTAAACACCTAATATCAGCTTGTAAACAAGTAGTTATAATCTAAAAACAGCTAGTGAACAGCTAATACCATCTACTAAACAGCTAATACCATCTACTAAACAGCTAATATCAGCTTGTAAACAAGTAGTTATAATCTAAAAACAGCTAGTGAACATCTAAAAATAGCTAGTGAACAGCTTATACCAGCCACTAATTTAATAGCAAGAACATAACAGCTATACCAAGTTCTCTTTGTTATGAATCAATGAAACATGTCCAAATATTTAGGACGTATTGAAACGCTGACTACATATCTTCCCTTTAAATTCATGAATAAATTATTCAATTATATAATTATAAATATTTTAGAATATCTTATATATATAAATCCATGTAATCGAATTACTTAAGAAAATATAAAAAAATGTAACCAATGTTGAGTGATCAAACTCCACTCGTAAAATATATCCACAATATCAGTTTACGTTAAATAAGTTAATGAGGGGATAACACACTCCCTCATCATTTACTAGCTAACAATTACCAAAAATCATAACTCACCAAAACATAAAAAGTATCTTTTCTTGTGTGAATAGAATTCCTTTTAGTATAGACTTACAAACATTTCTTTATCTCAGACTTTTAAATTTATAATCCAAACTAAATTTATACCTAAATTGATTATATCAACATTTTTATCATGTTTACTGGAAATTTATGGTCCCAAGTAAACTTTTACTTACATGCAAATCGACCAAGACTACATTATAGACTATGTTCCCTTAAACAAAATGTAGAAATATAATCAATCAACTTTTTTACTGGACATTTATGGTCCCAAGTATACTTATACCTACAATACAAAAATCGACTTAGACTATTTTATAAAGTATGTTTTTTTTTTTGTTAAACAAAACTTAGAAATAGAATATATTAACCCTTTTACTGGACATTTATGGTCACAAGTAAACTTTTGCCTACATACAAACATCGACCCTGACTACTTTCCACTTTTACTGGAATTTTATATTTCCAAATAAAATTTTACCTATACAAAACGACCCAGATTATTTTATAGAGTATGAACACTCCAACAAAATTTTGACATATAGAATAACAGTAACAAATATTACTAACATTATTATTACTCATGCATACCTTAACATGAGGAAACTAATAAACACCACAGTTAAATGATGGACGTTGATGCACTACGAGCAGTACAAAGAAGTGTCCCAACGATACAAAGCAAGTGCTTGTTACGCGGGAACCTTTATCAATTCGGGAAAAAATGCGAGTTCGAGAGGAAAATACATAAAGCAAATGTAACGGGACACATAAGGATTATAATTCCTAACACTATGATTGAAGCAAATGAGTAAAACTTTAGTTTTTATAATACAGGGATAGAAGTTGAAGTACAAATTAAATGATAAAGATTGTTATAATTAGTACAGAGAACGCGAAAGGGCTCATGCAGACTTAAATTAGATGTACTTTGGGGAAAATTAAGAGGGTAATAATTTCGTGTTAGTCTAACGGGAATATTAAAAGTTAAACGGTTTACCAGTTCTACAGAATCAATATCACCAAGCATTATTCTACGATTTTCAAGTGTAGGTAAATTAAGCAATAGTAATCTACTCAGGTAGGAAGGAAGCCTTACGTTTTGATCCCAGTTCAAACTACGAAGGGCAAAAAGAAGGCATTTTTGTTTGTACCGACTCAATACGGTCGATGTGAACTTGATACTCCAAACAGAAGAACAATATTCCAAAATAGGGCGGACAAGGGAGGTAAATAATAATTTGGTTATATAAGGGTCATACATTCTTTTGACCAACGCTTTATAAACCCAAAACCACTCATAGCATGACAATCGACATTATTTGGCAGTCAAATTTAAGCTTCGGGTCCAGAAGAACACCTAAATCGTTTACTGAATATATGCGATCAAGTGGGGAGTTGTGAAGCGAATAACTTATAAACGTAGGAGTTCCTCTATAAAAGGTCATTACGTTACATTTCAAGCAGTTCAAATTTATGAGGTTATACTCACAACTATATGTAGTTTGGAAAAACTCGGCAAATAAATCCGCAATTTCATAATCCGTTGATGCCTTTTCTGAGTTTAAACGTACCGATGAAGGCAATGCCGAAGCCTTACGCTTGGCATTAACAAAGTTATAAAACTGCTTCGGATCATTTGAAATTTCGAATTTACATCGATTTAAATACATAGAATAGCAATGACTGTTGAGAACATTGAAATCTGAACGATCCACCATCTAATTCGAAAAATCAGATGGCTTACCCCATTTTTTATACTTATTATAAGTGTTGGATTTAAGATTTTTAAGTCTTTAAAGCGCATTGTTTAACCAAGGAGGCCTGTTTAGCTTCAGAGGAAGCCTGTCAGGAACGCATTCGTCAAAAAAAGTGTTTAAAACTCTATAGAAAAGTTCAATTGCACTTTCGATATCCATGCAATTGTACAAGTCAGTCCAGTTATATTGTGAAATCATATAAATTAGTTTATTATAGTAACATTTACGAAAGCATCTCACTTTAGTTTGAGAAACTAAAGGAAAAGGGTATCAGTACAATGTAGGATGATATCGGTCTTTAGGTACAACAAGTGCGTCAATTCTAGATACCGTGACTTCATGCTGATCTGAAACAAATACTAGATCTGATTGCCTATTTATTGAGTTTCGTATAAAGCTTTTTTTCTGTAACGACAAGGCCATCCACAAAATCATGGGCGAATAAAGGTGTAGCGACAAGTGAGTCAGTAGGAAGAGAACAAGAGATATTAGGGAGATTAAAGTTACCCAAAACAATCAACAAGTCTTTGTTGGAAAGAAGGAATAGACCTTATAATATATATATGTCGGAGACAGGGGTCTCTTAGCCGCTTCGCGAGTTGATTTGTCCGTCATGACTTAACTTCCACTTGGGTTTTCTTAGTAAGACGCGCAGCGAGTTGCAATTGTTCGTGTTGCCCGTTCGAAGGTTCTCGAAAGAATGAGTCCTGAACCCTCTACTACTTTGCACAACACTACGTTGCAACCACAATTGCGCCACACTCGGCTAAGGTGGGTTCCCACCTAGCCACGCTCTTGAAACCCTTAAAACGGTCTAAGAAGGTCACACTTCCTTTTCTCAATACTTTATTTAAAATGACAGGTTTCTCTCAGTTATATTTAACATTGATTTGTATTATTACTAATTCTCTCGACACGGCTATCCTGACTATCACACGTCCTCGTGTGCATGGCTTAACATTGGATTGGCATCACATCTTGCTAATCTGGAACAAATTTGAAGTTACTCATTAACTTAAATCAAGACTCATTTTTTTTTTTTTTTTTAAATCCCTCAATACACTTTTTGTGTCTTCAAATGACAGTTTGGCAGGATAACTCTTTCTTATTAGTAGCTTGTACTCTTCTGCGCAAACCCGACCATTTGGCTTACAATTTATCACAACACAGTGCAGGCTCTTGCCGCCACTTGCGACGATATGCACCTTTAGTGCCACAATCTCTCATTAGATCAACTTAGCCTCTGTGTGTGATGTCCTGTGCACCCCTCTTAGGTGACAGATCTCAACTCATCTTCTGCGTCTATTTCAACGCCATCACTCTCTTTGAGCAACTCAGATGCAACTCGATTATCTGGTAGTTTTCTCAAGCTCTCATGCGGATACTTGTATGTTCTTTTACTAGTCAATGATTTCAACAGGTAACGATCACCTTCCAACAATTCTGTTACAACAAACGGTCCCTTGAACTTGGGATCCAATTTCGTTTGATGCCGTTCCTCACTTCTTAGCAAGACATGATCGCCAATCCCATGTTTCACAACTTTTGCCTTATTTTGATCAACTCTACTCTTGTCATATTTTGCATTCTTATCCATATTCTCTTTAGCTTCTGCCCTAGCTTCCTTACAATCTATCTTAGGTTCGGATATTATGGGTAACATGCCCAAAGGTCTTGCCTGCTTTCCTATTAGTAACTCTAAGGGGCTGAAATTAGTCACCCGATTACTAGTACAGTTCATAGCTAATTGGATGTCCATCAATGCATCCTGCCAAGAGCGTTCGCTTGTCTCAACTGCCGTCAACATTCCTTTCAACGTGCTCATCACGCGCTCCACTTGGCCGTTTGCCCTGCTTGCCCCTGTTGCAATTAAATGTAACTGAATTTTATTTGATGAACAAAAATCACGGAATCGACCACTGGCAAAGCTCCTACCTTGATCTGCAATGATACGGCTAGGAACCCCAAAAAGTGATATACCTGCCTTTACTGCGTTGATACAATTTTCCGTATCCAAATTCAGTGTGTGATATAGGTAAACATACTTGGTGAATGCGTCTATTTGTACTATGATATACTCCTTTAAGTCATTTTTGCCGCTCAGCTTCCCACTAATATCAATATGTACGGTATGCCAGGGAATTTCTACCTTGGGAATGGGGTGCAGTTCCATTTGTACTTTGCCTGTTGAGGGTTTGGAGAGCTTACAGGTTATACAGTTTTCCACAAACTTTCTAACGTACTTCGACATACCTTCAAACCAATATTGTTCATAGACCTTGTTTAGAGTTTTCTGCCAGCCAAGATGCATTATAGCCTCGTGTACATGATTAATGACCGACCACCTAAAAGCTCTCGGAATCACTGGTAAACAACGAGTCTTGCCGCTTCTCTGAATTTTGCGATACAACAATCCGGCTCTTACTTCGTAAGTTTTAGCTCTGTCAACTTGCATCTCACCTCCATTTATTTGTGTCATGATATCAACTATACCTAAGTCCCTCTGCTGTTCAGCGATTAGCCAATTATCCGTTATCGCTGCCAAGTCAACGCGAACCTCAACTACTTTGTTTATCGTTTTCGGGACATCTGGAATAGGATTTCGGGATAGGCAATCTACGTGTGCCATTTGAGTTCCCTTTCTATATTCTACGCTAAAATCGAATGCCTGCAAGAACGCCCACCATCGGTGTACTCGTGGTGTCAGTTCAGCCTTTGTGCGACTCGCTTTTAAGGAATTGCAGTCAGTATGGACGACGAACTTTCTACCATGCAGGTAATGTCGAAAATGTTTAACAGCATTATACACGGCTAAAGTCTCTAGTTCATATGAATGATATTTTGATTCTGAAGCCGATGTACACTTACTGAAATACTCGATCACCCTACATGTGCCGTCAATCCTGTGAAGGAGCATTGCACCGTAGCCATCCGCGCTGGCGTCTGTATGCAACTCGATCGAAAGCTCAGGGTTGAATATGGTCAGCACAGGGTCACTTGTCAACACGTCAATAATCTTTTTTCGTATTTGTTCATGATTTTCCTTCCAAGCAAATCCATTTACCTTAGAAGTTAATTGATACAATGGTTTCATCTGTTCAGAGAATCGTGGAACAAACTTTCTGAAATATGAAGCCAAACCTATAAATTGTCTTAACTGCGTGGCAGTAGTTGGTTGGCTTAATGCGGATAGAGCTTCTATTTTTCTAGGATTGGGTTTAATTTCGCCATCTTTAATATAAAACCCGAGATACTCTATTCCTGTCTTGAAGAATGTGCACTTCTTTATATTGAATGAAAACCCGGCATCTGACAAGGCTTTAAGAACAACTTTCAATCTTGTAAAAGCTTCTTCTTTGGAGTTTGCGACTATTAACACATCATCAATATAGACAATTGCATACGAGTATGCCAAATCACCTAAGGCTCGTACAATCGATCTTTGAAATACTGACGAAGCGTTCTTCAAACCGAATGGCATAGCAAGGAACTCATATTGGCCTTCTGGAGTCACGAAAGCTGTCTTCTCGATGGAATCAGTGTGAATCGGTATCTGATAAAATCCGCTGGCCATGTCCAAACTGCTAAAGTATTTACTACCACGTAATCTATCTATCTGATCTGCTATTAATGGCAATGGATATTTATCAGACACCGTATTCGCATTTAATTCGCGAAAATCAATGCATAGTCTATCACTGCCATCTTTCTTTTTAACTAAAAGCATCGGACTAGCGAATGGAGAGCTACTTGGGCGGATGACATTGCTTTCAATCATTTGTTGAATTTTGTCCCTGACTATTAGTTTTTCTTCTGCACTTAGTCTATACGGACGTCTTTGTACAGTCTTATGTTCATCAATTAGACGAATTTCTAATTCTCCTGTAGTTATACGCCTGTGTGGCATGCCAGTTATAAATCGATCTGAGAATTCATTTAAAATATTTCTTAATATTATCTTATCATTATCAGCTAATTCTACATTATCGTTAAGCAGATTTTCTAAGATACTTATCGAAGTTTCATTACTCACTACATTGACAATTTGATTCCTATACATTGTTAATTTGTTAGCATCAATCATGACACCAAGACCTAGCTGCAATATTTCTCGACCAATTATAATATCGTACTTAAGGTAATTATCCTTTACTACATGAAATAGGACTTCTACATTAAATTCGGAAATATTTACAGTTGCCAATACTTGTAAGTTGCTTTTAACAATGTTGTCACCTATTCCTCTTAGCACTACCGTATTATAAATCCTTTTTCCAGCCAGCTTGTTGCAAAGTTTCTCCTTGACCAAAGAGCATTCGGCACCCAAATCGAAGAAGAAGATAAAACTCTCACCCATTTGCTTCATAATACTGCACACATGTCGACTCGCTTCTCGTTGTTGAAGTTGTTCGCCGATGTCGTTCCCTTCATACATACAGATGCAATGTGACCAGGATTGCCACACTTGAAGCAAGTAACTGCTGACCTCTCTCGTCCAGCCAAAGGTTTGCCAGCATGATGATTTGGTTTTGTGACGTTTCTTTCTTCTTCCTTCTTCTTGCGGCACTCAAACGCTTTATGTCCTATCTTGCCGCAATAATGACATTTGATTTGCGCCTGCGCCTTAAACTTCTTCCTGTCCGGTCCTTGATCCAATCCAGAGTAGTCGCTCACTTTGTTGAATGCAAACGCCTTTAAGAGCTGCTGCAGTTCATTCCGAGTTTTTATGTTTGTAGTGAAAACGGAACTTTGCAGTCTGGGCTCGATTTGGGACGTGTGGGCCAACACTAATGAAACAGCTATCTCCTCTTGGCTCATTCCATTCCACTTCGTCAGCAGTGACGTCACCAGCCTGCTGCCATATACTGACAAGGACTCGTTTGCACTCGGCCGTCCGTTGAGAATGTTGAGCAATACGGCAGACGGTGGCTCGATGCCTTCATAGCGGTGTAAAAACAAATCCTTAAATTCCAGCCACGACATTCCAGCGAAGCAAATTTGTGACAGCCATTGCGAAGAGTTTCCAAGCAGCGACTTGCTAAGCGCCATGACTAGTGCTCCGCCTTCCAGTGGACGCTCGGATAAGATCATATCCACGGTTTTACACCACGCTGCGGCATCGGCTCCAGGCGCATCAGGATTAAACATTGGCAATGTCACCGAAATATTTTGCGAGGCTGCAGTCGATGTTGTCTGCACAGTTTTCAGCAACTCTAGAAAGTTTCGGTTCTGTGTCTCTAAAATCGCCTGCAACACACTGTCAGAATGTTTTTGTGGCGATGGGGATCCCACTTCTGATGTCGGAGACAGGGGTCTCTTAGCCGCTTCGCGAGTTGATTTGTCCGACATGACTTAACTTCCACTTGGGTTTTCTTAGTAAGACGCGCAGCGAGTTGCAATTGTTCGTGTTGCCCGTTCGAAGGTTCTCGAAAGAATGAGTCCTGAACCCTCTACTACTTTGCACAACACTACGTTGCAACCACAATTGCGCCACACTCGGCTAAGGTGGGTTCCCACCTAGCCACGCTCTTGAAACCCTTAAAACGGTCTAAGAAGGTCACACTTCCTTTTCTCAATACTTTATTTAAAATGACAGGTTTCTCTCAGTTATATTTAACATTGATTTGTATTATTACTAATTCTCTCGACATATATAATATAGCTAATAACTGTGGTTTTGGGATGCAAGGTTAGCAAAAGGAGATAATGTTAGATGCAAATGATCGTAATTGAATAAATTAGTGATATATATCAAATTTATTAAATTAGTATTTTGGAATGCTAACTTTCTTAATTTTCTTGTTTTTTGTTTCATTTGAATAATGTAATTAAAGTTGACTCGTCTTAAAATACTATTTATTGATAATAATTTAACTACATTTTGTTTTCAACATCCATTTTTTAGTTTCCTCATGTTAAGGTATGCATGAGTAATAATAATGTTAGTAATATTTGTTACTGTTATTCTATATGTCAAAATTTTGTTGGAGTGTTCATACTCTATAAAATAATCTGGGTCGTTTTGTATAGGTAAAATTTTATTTGGAAATATAAAATTCCAGTAAAAGTGGAAAGTAGTCAGGGTCGATGTTTGTATGTAGGCAAAAGTTTACTTGTGACCATAAATGTCCAGTAAAAGGGTTAATATATTCTATTTCTAAGTTTTGTTTAACAAAAAAAAAACATACTTTATAAAATAGTCTAAGTCGATTTTTGTATTGTAGGTATAAGTATACTTGGGACCATAAATGTCCAGTAAAAAAGTTGATTGATTATATTTCTACATTTTGTTTAAGGGAACATAGTCTATAATGTAGTCTTGGTCGATTTGCATGTAAGTAAAAGTTTACTTGGGACCATAAATTTCCAGTAAACATGATAAAAATGTTGATATAATCAATTTAGGTATAAATTTAGTTTGGATTATAAATTTAAAAGTCTGAGATAAAGAAATGTTTGTAAGTCTATACTAAAAGGAATTCTATTCACACAAGAAAAGATACTTTTTATGTTTTGGTGAGTTATGATTTTTGGTAATTGTTAGCTAGTAAATGATGAGGGAGTGTGTTATCCCCTCATTAACTTATTTAACGTAAACTGATATTGTGGATATATTTTACGAGTGGAGTTTGATCTCTCAACATTGGTTACATTTTTTTTATATTTTCTTAAGTAATTCGATTACATGGATTTATATATATAAGATATTCTAAAATATTTATAATTATATAATTGAATAATTTATTCATGAATTTAAAGGGAAGATATGTAGTCAGCGTTTCAATACGTCCTAAATATTTGGACATGTTTCATTGATTCATAACAATGAGAACTTGGTATAGCTGTTATGTTCTTGCTATTAAATTAGTGGCTGGTATAAGCTGTTCACTAGCTTTTTTTAGATGTTCACTAGCTGTTTTTATATTATAACTACTTGTTTACAAGCTGATATTAGCTGTTTAGTAGATGGTATTAGCTGTTTAGTAGATGGTATTAGCTGTTCACTAGCTGTTTTTAGATTATAACTACTTGTTTACAAGCTGATATTAGCTGTTTAGGAGCTGGTATTAGCTTTTCACTATCTGGACTTAGCTAATCACTAGCTGTTTTTAGCTGTTTACTAGCTGTTTTTAGATTATAACTACTTGTATACAAGCTGATACTAGCCGTTTAGTAGCTCATATTAGCTGTTCACTAGCTTTTTTAAAAGCTTTTCACTAGCTGTTTTTAGATCATAACTACTTGTATACTAGCTGGTTTAAGTTGTTTACACCTCTCTGTTTACGTTGGTGTTATTAGCTGATTACTAGCTTTTTACTAATGGATTATAAACAGTTATAATTTTGTACTATATTATTACTAGTTTTGTAATCTGTTATGATCTGTTAAAAGTTTTTTCTTGTAATATGTGATTACTAGTTTTGTTATTCGGGATTACAGAATATAAGGTCTTCAAAATATTTCACAATTTTACGATCATATCTACCTTATCCATCAATACAATTTTTATTTTGAAAGAGTTGACCAAACATCTTACCTTTTTTTAAGTAGTGAATATATGGATCAATCTTAAAGAAAAACCTTTAACAGATAATAGGTTTTTTCTTTATGAACCATTTGTTGAAAGGATAGAATCCTAGAATCAATTTAACAGTTAAAGGTTCTGGTACTGTCACATCTGAGAATCCATAACTTTTGAGATTTCATTTTTGTTAGGATTGCTTTGAATTCCTAATTAGTTGTACAAGCAACAACAGCGCAACGTGTAAGAACGGGACAGCAATATTTTTGCTCTCCCGCGCTCTCCGCTGCTCGTATTGCTGTTCTCTTCTTACACGTTGCGCTGTTGTTTGATGAAAAGTTGATAGACTAAAATCGTTTATTTTTAATAGTAGGTCTTGCAATGAACAAAATTTTTTTTACCAACAATTTTAAGAATTGATGAAGCTACAAGAGAATAATTATTATTTTTGGAAATCGCGGGTATTCCGGCGGACAGAATTTTTTTAGTTTTAAATTTCCTTAAAATACTTAATTTTAAATTAAGAAAAATTTTAAAATATTTTTCTGAAAGATATTAAGATAGCCCACAAAGTTGCATGCCAACAATTTATATAACTCAAACGAGTCTCAAGTGCTGCATAACTAAAAAATCGGAGCTTAATTACAAAAAAAATTTTAAAAATAAACGGTAAAAGTTAAAAAAAAGAACCCGATCCTTATTTTTTAATACTCTATCGATAAGAAAAAGTTTGGATTGATTCTGAGATTTGACTCAAATTGGCCTGTCACGTTTCACGTGGAGTGATCCTGTGATATCTCCTGAAATGGGTAAGCATACTAAAAATTCTAAGACGAGAATGTTGACTTAAATAGAAATCATAAATTCCGATGAAATCAAGAAGTTTTCTTAAATAATTTGACGGAATTCTGAACAACGCATACTCAACACGTCTCCAGTTCATATCGATCCTTGGAAATCATACAACCACCTGTGTGTGGAGCAATGATGGAAACCACTGACGGAGTCGATACTTCCGTATGTCATTGAATTTCGATTTATTATAGGAGGCACTAAGCATTTTGGATATGTTTAAAAATATAGAGAAAAAATGAAAAAAAAAATAGTAAAGAAACTAAAGGTGTGGAAAATAAATGGTTTCTTCGAACGTTTTTTGGAAATCATCAGCTCATTAATATGGAGAAAATTGTTTGTCCGTTCCTAAACCGGTTTAAGGGAAACACTCCTTAAGGACGGAGTTTGAGCACTAAACAATGCATATATTTTTTTATAGATTTTAAAATTTTTAAATGTATTTCGCTATCAAGAAAAATCATTTTATATACGTCATTTTAAAATTTATATCAGATGTGTTAGGACCTATAACAATACAATATTTATAAAATGAAATTTCATGAGGAAATTGACCAATTTATGAAAAAATTTACAGGGAAGATACATGATCAGCATTTCCTAAGCATAAATAATGTCCATGAATCAAGGGCCATGATCTCAAAGCTACGAATTATGGTGAACACTTTAATTTCTATAATCCCGAATTGCCATGAGAAACATGCGACTGCCCCTTCTATACAAATCGCCGGAATGTAGCAAGAAAATTAATTTCAATATATAATAAACAAAATATATAAATATATAATAAATAAATGTTTAGAATTCCAAAATAAATGAATAAATATATTATTAATCTATAAATTAATCATCGACATTTTATTTTGCAGATAAAAATATAAGTTCGGAGAATGGAGAATTGATTCATTGTTGGGAATCATGACATCAACCCTTATTATGGAACGTGCTAGACCTAGCCTGGGCTTTGCCATGAGGTCTACGATCTTATGAGTGGGTGAAAAATTGTTTACTAACCCCTTTACCGTTTTAATTTCTATTCTGTTAATTAGATTTTTATACTATTTTTATGAATAGATAAATTCATAAAAAATGTTTCTTCTTATTTGCGACTGTGTCGTATTGTTGCTGACAATCTTAAATTTGGGATTATTATACAATTGACCTCTTTGTTATTCTTAGACCTTGTAATATTGTTAATAGCTGTGATTTTTGGGATACAAGGCTAGCAAGTAGCGATATTGAAAAATTTAGGATGGGATCCGTGATACGATATCCGAGATATATATAGGACGGAAGAATGAAAATAATAAATAGCTAAAATAATAATAACTGATATAATACGCTTGTGGAATGGGATTACATGATACTTTTAAACCTCGTTGGAAGATATTTTCAAATAATCGGATTGGAAAGATTTAATGATATTTATGTTAAAATTATCAACGTTATATTTCGATTGTTTGCTTTAAACTTTCTTGTTTTTTGTTTCGTTACAGCAATGTAATGAGTATTGAGTCGGTATAGGTAAAGAAGAATTTGATATTAATAATCTATCTGTATTTTGTATCCAGTATTCATTTATTAGTTTTCTATGTTTAAGCAGGTAGGAATGATAAAAATAATATCTCAAATATTAGTATTATTCTGTATTTTAAAAATTTCGATGTTTAAGGAAACCGAATTCCATAATGTGCACACATGTTAAGGGTGAATTTTGTTCTCTAAGCATTGGATTTTAAGTAATTTAATGTAAGGAAGTTATGTCAGGAAGGTAATTTTATATACATAATTATAGTTGATTCCATCGAATATTTAAAGGCGAGGGAGGGAAACTAGGTTGTTGACTACTCGGTTTCTAACAAATTTATCATTTGTCTAACTAACCGTCGTATTTTTTCAGAGACAAGCAACGGGAACCCCTATCCAAGGGTGCTAATCAAGTTACCACGTCCACGTGTCAACAACCCGTGACATTTTCTAAAGGTTTTGGTTATTAAATGGTCACCACACCACACTTTCTTAATCTAAGAAACGGTCACCCGTCACACCCCAGTTACTTCCCCCGCTAAACTAGGTTCCCTTCCCTCGTTTCACCCCATTTTCTGAATCAATTAACGGAGACCCACGTTTTCCCACGTTCGATCCCGTGAACGTTTTTGTTAACCACTTAGAACTCTATCATATCCTTTTACCCACCCCTTTCTAACCCTATTTTCAAAATTTAAGCAACTGTCACCTTTCACAACCCAGTAACTTCTCCCCGTTCGATCCCGTGGACGTTCTTATCAACCACTTAGAACTCTATCTTATCCTTTTACCCACCCCTATCTAATCCTATTTTCTAAATCTCAGCAACGGTCACCTGTCACATCCCAGTAATTTCTCCCCGCTTATCTTTGATCCCCTGAACCTCCTCGTTAATCACTAAATACGATCCCTCGTATTTTATAGATCTTAGTAACGGTCACCCGTCACGCACCCCGAATTGAAAAGAAACGTTTTTTAGAAATCTTTCTCAGATCACCGCACATAAGAGATGTTGAGGAATTGGATTGCCCACCATTAAACACCGTAAACATAAACCAATTCCCATTTTGCTCAATACATATTAAAAGCGGTAAACAATGCACACAATATTTTAAATTTTTGCAATGGAACTGTGGTCTAACACTTATACATTACAATGGATAACAGTCAAAGTGGATTAATAAGCCGAATCACTAATTTCACATCCCAATTTGGTGAGGAAATTTTTAAAGAAGATTTAAAATATCTCATCGATACAAGAAATATGTTCATGGATAAAGGAGAAGACGATCTTAACAAAACGTTATATGGTGATCATTTTACGTTTTGTAATAATGGTTTCGGGGAATATGAATGTGCCTGCTTTTTCTATAAAAATCATCGAGACGGTGCCTTAAAAATAATGTCATCATATTTAGTGTATAAGAAAAGCCTGTTACAAATTTCCAAATAAACATGACCTAAATGCATGACCTAAATTCAAATGTATTTCTTCTTTTATTGGGGGTGGATGTTTGCTTCTCAGTGGCAAGCAAAGGGATCCCCTATACAAGGGTGTTTGCTTTCAGCTGTTTTTTGAGTGTTCGTTATGCTAATCAAGTTACCACGTTCACACGTGAACGTGTCAACAACCCGTGACATTTTCTAGATCTTAGTAATGCTCACCCGTCACACTCCGCTTAACTAGGACCCCGGAATTCTGGATATAATCAACGGTCACCGTCACACTTTCTTCCCCCTCGTTTCACCCATTTCCTAGATCGGTGTGACGGGTGACCGTCACACCCCGCTTAGCTAGAATCCTGGATTTCTGGATATAAGCAACGGTCACCCGTCACACCCCGCTTAACATCTCCCCGCCTTATTAGGTTCTCTTCCCTCGTTTCACCCCATTTCCTAGATCTTAGTAACGGACTCCCGTCACACCCCGCTTAACTAGGAACCTGGATTTCTGGATATAAGCAACGGTCACCTGTCACCTTACCCTAATTTATTACCCTAATTAACGATCACCCGTGACGCACCCATTAACTTTAATTACCCCACACCTGTCACCTTGACCTAATTTATTACCCTAATTAGCATAATTAATGGCCTAATTAGCATAATTAATTGCCTCCCCCTTCCACTTTTGTATCCAGAACCCGCATTTTCACACTACTAATGCCCCATAGTGCAGTGGTGGCCAGCAGAAGCAGCGCACATACAAGCACTCAATACGTTTGCGTTAGTGCAAGCAAGCCCGAAGCTGGCTGCATGCGTGATGCTTTTTTCTTTACACTGCGAACAAAAATTTAAAAAAGGATCAAATCAAAAATATAATTTTTATTTAAAAAGCAATACAATTCAAAACCAATGAATAAAAGCACAAACACTTAACGAAATAGTTAGCCAACAAATAAAAAAAATCAACAAAAAAATTAATCCAAAATTTCAAAATATTGTAAAAATAATTAAAACACAAACAAAAAACTAAAATTCCATCATAAAATAAAAAATTAAATTAATACAAAACTCAAAAAAAATATCCGAAAAATTTATTTCTTCCTTATAATCCTTAATTCGCATAAAATCTGCCATATATTGGTCACATGACCATGCAATATTTTTCGCAGTGAACTGAATCTGAATTTTGCTGCTCGGCGACGCTGAAGTTCTCCTGCGACAGAAAAAAAGCGCACCGAAGATGAAAAAAACGATCCGAAGACGCAAGTCGAAGCCATACGAACATACACTGAGTACGTGTGAGCGGATACGCTGGCAGCGATGCGGCAGAGAAATTGCCTATCCCGTGGGCCCTGCGCGCTGCCTCTGCTGGCCACCACTGTATTAAAGGCTCGCAACAAATTATTTGCATGTTACATCTATAAAATTACAATCAGGTGATAACAGTTTGCCGCAGCCGCTGTCTATTTTCCACCACGTTTTACAATAACTGAAAGGCTTTTGACTTCTACAATTTACATGAAAATGCATTATAGCAGAAGAAAACTACTAGATCTCAGCTTTCATGCAGACGGACAGACGGATATGGTTAGATCGACTCGGCTTGTAATCCTGATCAAGAATATATATACTCTATAGGGTATGAATAAAATATACCCTTTTACTCTACGAGTGACGGGCATAATTATCCTCTTGTTGCTTCATTAATTCTTCTCGTGGTGGGTAAAAACAATTTTTGTATTGACAAGACCTACTATTAAAGAAAAAGAATGTATTTTAGCAACTTTTCATCAAACAGCAGCGCAACGTTGCGGAGCTTAATTTTAATTTTTTTAATTTAATTTATTTATTTAATATCCCAGCGCTACAAGTGCACACGTATAATTCTCGCGCTAGTCACATTGAGTTGATATTTTTAACTAATTATTATTTCTATGATATTTTAACAATTTTCCTCGCTTACTTACTTAATTACTAACATCAAATATTTTGTAGTTTTCTAATTACTATTATATTATTATTTTTTTTTAATAGTTTCTAATAGTTTTTATGCTTTTATTATTATTATTTTTATATATTATTATTTTATTTTATTGTTATAATTATTTGAACTTATATGTATTGCGATTTTCAGTTATCTTTAACTTTATTATAAAATTTAGTTGCGCTCCTAATTGTCTTAAATTGATGCGTTAGATTGTTCCATAGTCGAATACCATTTATAAAAAATTGCCTTCTCGAACACAGTGTTTGTACTCGAGGGCATATGTAAATTTTGGTTCTTTGGGATGTTGCTGGTGTAAGCTTATTGAAAAGATAATTTGGTTCTCCACTCGTCACTATTTTTTTTTTAATTTAATTTTGGTTTTATTTCTTCCTAACGCTACAAGTACAAAAAATACTTATGAATTAAAGCGCTAGTCACCATTTGTCAGATTCATGAACATAAATAAATTTCTTAACTACATTGTTCTATTGCAAATACATAAAAGCTAGATGAAATTACAAACATTGATTTCTTAAAGACTAAAGTTTTGTTTTAAATTAATTACTAGTGTGAAAGATGTGTGTGTAATTTTTCTTTGAATTGCGTGGCAGATTTAATTGTTTTTAGTGGATGTGGTAGCTTGTTCCAAGAACGTACAGCACAGATAAAAAAGTGTTTCTCGGCATAGGAGTGTTTTACAACACTGAATTTTAGCTTGCTAAAAAGATATTTTGGCTCGGCAGTTGTTATTATTTTGTGCAGCAGTATTAATGTTTTGAACTCGATCCAAGCTTTGAGCGGCATGTCAAAAATTTTAAAAGTTGCGTCAGAGATTCGATCTGTGCGCCTGCGATTAAATATATATCTCGCTACATTGTTGAAGGCTACAAGGAGTTTATGCTGGCTAGTAGCGTCACAATTTCAGAAGACTTCGACTCCATAAAATAGTAATGGAGTCAGCTTAGTTTTCGCAACGGAGCATTTTTAAATTTATTGGTAAAAAGGTTTTTGTGTCGTTTAGTTGTCTAAGTGTCCCATACATTTTCCCAATCGTACAATTTACATGATTACTCCAGGAAAGAGTGGAATTTATTGTAAACCCCAAGTTGCTCGCTCGATCTACATAGTTTAATGGTTGACCATTCAAGCAAAGTTTTTCCAGATGATCTGTGTTAAAAAATCGGTTAAATATTACTATGCATTTTGATTTGAGGGGGTTTAAGGATAATCCATTGCGCTCAAACCCTGTCCAATTCACTGTTACAGACACGAACACATTCATTAATTTGGCTAACAGGACAGCTTACATATAGTTGGACGTCGTCGGCATACATATGCATGTCACATTTTGATAGAATATTTGGCAAATCATTAACATATAGACTGAACAAAAGGGGACCAAGAATGGATCCCTGCGGTACACCACGTTTTACGGACAAAATAGATGATTGAGAGGCTTGTGTAGCTACTAGCTGTGATCTTTGAGATAAGTAATGTAGTGGCCAGTGAATAGAAATAGTTTATATTTTCTAACTGCTGGACAAAATAATTAGATCAGCTACGGGTTAAAGAACTTAAAGGGAGAGCTTTAGTAAAGCTTTACAACCAACTAGAATGTTCCAAGCACGACCGTATAGTTGTCTCGCTCGCACTCTTTCGTTCAGTTTCGCCTGGAAGAGGTCCCGTTAAAGCTCGCTGTACTGTCGCGCTGCTGAAAATTTTCGGCCACGCAGATCACTTTGCTGCCGATATTCAACCGCATCAGTTTCGTGCATTTGGAAACATATAATTTCGAGTAAAAACCAACCACGTGCTGATCCCATCATAACCCCAGAGCAAGTTTTATCTTCGCCAAGTGGGCTGAGGACAGCTAAATTTGTGCAGCGATCAGGAGACTGGCAGTCTACCTGTAGTGAAAACAAGAAGTGTTAACCGTATTATTGAAGGTAAATTCAAGGAGAATTTTTTTGAGGTTTCTGTGCATTTGCTAATTAGGAAATCGTTACAGTCTTTCTTGGTCACCGGCGGTCAGCCCAGCGCTGGCGCTGCCACGCTTTTCGAATACTTTTACATACAGACGTATGTATATACAAATTCGCTGCCGCCGGTGTCTCAACTTTGCGAAATCGCTGTTCGCTGTACCCAATTGGAAAAAGTCTGGAACCCTCTACAAAAAACAATTTGTACATCAGTAGCGCCGACAGGGATCTCATCGCATTGCATCGCATCGCAGGCAGCTACACCCTGTTTTAGCTGCGTGAAATTTGTGTGAAAAACCATCAATGTAGAGCCTAGCCAACGGAATGTGAGTGGAGCACGTGTCGTTGCATAACCATAACCTCCTCGTCGTGAGTACTGAACAACCCAACTACAGGGTATGATGACGTAATGGATATTCGAGTGAGTCATACGGGCGAGCGTTAAAATAAGAGCGCACATAACCGCATCACCCTGTGGTCGATATTGTAATCTGGCAACCCTATAGTGTTGGCCTTTTCTTTTGGTTTTCTCGCCGAGCAATTCTCGAGCTAAACTTGTAAAACTCGTTGAGTATGTTCACGAGCAATTTTGTAGACAATTAAGCGAATTGAGTAATGAATTAATAATATATATAAAAACTAAAATTAAGTAAAACCCTTTTGTAGAGTAGTGTATCTGAGTGAGAGAATTAGCGATTGCAATTCAGGAATTTGGATTGATCGACCCAGTCAGATGCAGTACAACTTTCAGCCTAGAATTTATAGTTAGCGTTTAATACTATGAATTGCGGACATTAGAGAATCTTTGATCTCCGACTAGTATTAAATAATAACTAAAAGAAACACATAAATTTACAACCATACTTTTATATAAATAGCGGTAGAAGAGAGTAGAAGACCCCGATAAGGACTTGGCATTTATGGAAAGGACAGATGATATTAAGTATTGATTTCGAAAAAGGAAAAGTAAACACTCATAAGTAATTATAAACATGGCCAGTAACGACAATAGCTTAGAAATGATGCAAAACCTTCCCGGTCATTGTCGTATTTGTCATGAGAAACTTGAGAGAGACCAATTGTTAGCAACGACTCCGTGCAAACACCAATTCCACCACGCGTGTTTGACAAATTGGCTTAAGAGCTCCCCATCATGTCCTTCATGTCGCGCTCTTTGTACTACAGAATTACTTTCTGGAGGGAATGTCGATTTGGAAACTGAATTGAACAACGCTGAGGTCGCAGCTAACACAGTTCCAGTTAATCCACCATCAGAACTTGGCGACGCGAGTGGAGAGACCCTTTCTCTTGATGGACCAGAATCCAGTAGAATTTCTAGCAGAGGTAGAGGTAGAGGCCGAGGTACCAATAACAGGTCAGGTGTGGTTACCCGATCTATGCAAAGAGAGGGAAGTCAGAACTCATTAGAAACTCCCAATTCGTCCAAGAACGTAAACGAAAGCGAAATTCTTAATATAGTCAAATCTATGATGGGAACTCAACAAAAGACTCTGTTAGATAAGCTGACAGAACATATTAACACATCCTTTAATGTACAACTCAATCTTTTAGGCATGAGATCTAGTAGCAACGACCCTAGTCCCAGGTTTCGTCCTACACACATCGATCATACCGATCAAGTGAATACAGCAGAGCAAGAGCCTGACTTAAGAAATACCAGCCACCGATCTACATCTTCGATTTCACCAGAAAAGGTTGGTCATGTTATCCAAAATTGGAAAGTGAAGTTTGACTGTAGTAAAGACAGTCCGTCCGCTTCTGAATTTATTTATCGTGTTCGTTCTTTGACAGCCCAGACTTTAGGGAACGATTTTCAACTCGTATGCGATCATTTGCACTTACTCCTATCAGGAAAAGCGTGCGATTGGTTTTGGCAGTTTCATCGTAAGCATGTGGAATTTACTTGGGAAACCTTTTGTTTTGCATTTAGAGACAAGTACGATGATGTTGACAATGACGTGGATGTATGGCGACGCATTGCAAAGCGCAAACAGTTAGGAAATGACCCTTTTGATTCTTACCAAGTTGGCATGGAAGAATTAGTGAACAGACTTGTCCGAACATTACCTGAACCGGATTTAGTCAAACTGTTGATTGATAATTCCAAAAGTTCTCTTCGACACGAGTTACTTCATCTTAACATTGTTTCGATTAAGAAGCTATTGATGGAAGTGAAGAAGCACGAACAATTTTATAACGAATTACGAAACACTTCTTATAAAACACCTTTTGCATATCGGAAAAATATTTCTGAAATTTATTCAGAAAATGAGGATCAGGAACCAATAGTATCAGCCATTGTGCGTAATAAACTATGCTGTTGGAATTGTGATAAATTAGGTCATAGATGGGAAGACTGCTTAGAGACCAGAAGTGTATTTTGTTATGGTTGCGGCATCAAGAACATTTACAAGCCCCGGTGTAGCAGATGCAATCCGTCGGAAAACCGACCGAAGGATGTGTCATCCAACCAACTTTAGACACATCCGTACCTCATCAAGACCAAAGTAGCATTCAGACATTAGCATCTTGTTTGGATAAACCAACAGAAGAGTCTAGATTAACATCCCGACTTTTACCTTTTCACATAAGATGGTCTAATTATTTGAAAGCTCGACATCGGGTATTCGGAAATATTAATACCATTATACCAGGACATAAACCCAAGAGATCAACTCTTCGTTTACGAAAATTCTGGAAGAACATTGTTAGTACTCGACGTTTCTTGATTTCGTCAATATACGGAAACGGAGACAATCGACTGTACACCCCCTTGACTATAGAAAATAATATGTACAATGCTTTACTAGACTCAGGAGCTACAGTAAGTTGTGTTGGTAACAATGCAGCTCGATTACTCGTCACTCATCAAAGTTCACGCAAGTGTTCTGGGAAAGTGAAAACCGCTAGTGGTTCACTGTGCTCCGTGAAAGGCATTTTAACATCCTCTATAAAGTATCGTAATCTCACAGAACACATTGATTTTTATATAATACCACACTTGAAACAAGACGTCTATCTCGGAATTGATTTCTTTAAGAAATTCAAGCTTGTGGATAGAATCATGGATGAAACAATTGGCGAGTTAGATGTTGGTCCGTCTGAATACGACGAATCGGAGACCAAACTACGCAGTCTCTCTAGTAAGGAACAGGAACGTTTGAATTCCGTAGTAGAGATGTTTCCTTCATATGAACGCGAGGGATTAGGTCGAACCAATATGATTTCACACTCGATTGACGTAGGCGACGCGAAGCCGCTAAAACAAAAACATTGGCCGATCTCACCTGCGCGTGAGAAAATTATGTTTGCTGAAGCTGACAATATGTTAGCTCTCGATATAATTGAACCTTCCAACAGTCCCTGGAGCAGTAATTGCGTTATCGTTCAAAAAGGCAGTAAGGTTCGATTGTGTTTAGATTCTCGCGAAGTTAATAAGTATACGAGAAAGGACGCGTACCCTTTACCCCATATAGACTGGATTTTGAGTCGCTTACCTTCTGCGCGCTTTATAACTGGTCTCTACATGAAACATGCTTTTTGGCAAATACCATTAGATGAGCAATCGCGTCAGTACACCGCCTTTACTGTCCCGAATCGCCCTCTTTGCCAGTACAAGGTCATGCCTTTTGGGCTCACCAATGCACCGCAGACCTTATGCCGGTTAATGGACCATGTCGTCCCAGCACAGCTTCGTAATAGCGTTTTTGTATATCTCGATGATTTACTAATCTTATCGGAAGATTTTGACTCACACCTGATACTTCTACAGGAAATCGAGCTTTGCGTGAGGAAAGCTAATATAACGATCAATGTTGGAAAATCTAAGTTTTGCATGAGAGAAATTAAATATCTCGGCTTCTTGATTTCTGATGGGCAGATAAAAACAGATCCGTTTAAAATCCAAGCAATTAACGAAGTTCCGCTACCAGCTACAGTAAAACAATTGCGTCATTTTCTAGGGTTATCAGGATGGTATAGACGGTTTGTTGACAATTATGCATCTGTAAGTTATCCTTTGACCGAGATGCTAAAGAAAAACAAAACTTCGTTAGATTGGGATGATGCAGCCAGGAACGCTTTTCAGGAATTAAAACATAGACTGACAACCTTTTGTACTATTGTGTGACGCTAGTTCTTTTGGACTTGGATGCGTTCTGGCCCAAAGGAATGAAGAGGGTTTCGAGATGCCAGTCGGTTATATGTCAGTTAAGATAACCAAGGCTCAACGGAACTACACCATAACAGAACTAGAGTGCCTTGCAGTTATTAAGGGAATTAAAAAGTTTCGCGCCTACATTGAAGGGCAAGATTTCTTGGTAGTAAAGGACCATGCAGCATTACAATGGCTCATGCGTCAAAAAGACGCATGACGCATAGCATGGAAGCTATGGGTACCTTCTGGATTAGTTAACAGCGTCCTGCAACAAGCTCATGATTCTCCAGGATCTGCTCATTGTGGCATAGGGAAAACAGTGGAAAAACTCAAAAGATATCTGTTTTGGCCTAAGATGCTTGTCCAAATCCGAGAATATGTGAGTAATTGCACCGTTTGTAAGCAGACCAGAAGTCCGAATGTCGTACTCAGACCTCCAATGGGGAAACCCAGAGAGACAGATAGACCATTTCAACGGTTCTACATGGATTTATTAGGTCCGTATCCTCGTTCGAAGGCAGGGAATATTGGCTTACTGATTCTTGTTGATCAGTTTACAAAATTTCACTTTCTTTGCCCGTTGAAAAGATTTACATCGGAAAAGATTTGTGAGTTTCTGGAGAAATATATTCTGTTTACATTTGGAGTACCAGAATCCATTCTGACTGATAATGGATCCCAATTCCGCTCAGGGTTCTTTGGAGCATTTCTTACCAGATATTCGATTAAGCACATATGCACCGCGGTTTACTCTCCACAGATAAACGCAAGTGAGCGCTTGAACCGATCTGTCTTGGCAGCTATAAGGGCGTACGTAGGGAAAGATCATACAACCTGGGATCAGAAACTGAATGAGATTAACGGAGCTATTCGATCTAGTCTCCATACAACTACCGGATTTTCGCCGTATTTCCTAACGTTTGGACAAAACATGATTCTATGTGGTAAAGATTATGAATTGCTGAGAAAACTCAATCTGTTATCAGATGACACCAGGTTAGTTTATCCCAACGCGCTGCAATTGGCTAGGAATGAAGCTAAGTTAAACACTCCAAAGGCTCATGAGGCTAACGCTAAAATATACAACTTGAGGAGCAGAAACATCCAATTCAGCGTAGGAGATCAAGTTTACGTGCGTAACTTCTCACAGAGCAATGCTAGTAAACAGTTTAGCCATAAATTAGCTCAAGTGTTCGTCACAGCAACCGTAACCAGGAAATTGAGTCCAGCATATTACGAGCTTTCCAACGAGAAAGGCCGTAAGATGGGCGTATATCACGTAAAGGATATACAAAAAAGATAAGAAGCCCTGTCCTTTTTCAGATTACGATTCCATCGAAAACTCCTGAACATAATCTGTGGTTGTAGTGGCCAGTGAATAGAAATAGTTTATATTTTCTAACGGCTGGACAAAATAATTAGATCAGCTACGGGTTAAAGAACTTAAAGGGAGAGCTTTAGTAAAGCTTTACAACCAACTAGAATGTTCCAAGCACGACCGTATAGTTGTCTCGCTCGCACTCTTTCGTTCAGTTTCGCCTGGAAGAGGTCCCGTTAAAGCTCGCTGTACTGTCGCGCTGCTGAAAATTTTCGGCCACGCAGATCACTTTGCTGCCGATATTCAACCGCATCAGTTGCGTGCATTTGGAAACATATAATTTCGAGTAAAAACCAACCACGTGCTGATCCCATCATAACCCCAGAGCGAGTTTTATCTTCGCCAAGTGGGCTGAGGACAGCTAAATTTGTGCAGCGATCAGGAGACTGGCAGTCTACCTGTAGTGAAAACAAGAAGTGTTAACCGTATTATTGAAGGTAAATTCAAGGAGAATTTTTTTGAGGTTTCTGTGCATTTGCTAATTAGGAAATCGTTACAGTCTTTCTTGGTCACCGGCGGTCAGCCCAGCGCTGGCGCTGCCACGCTTTTCGAATACTTTTACATACAGACGTATGTATATACAAATTCGCTGCCGCCGGTGTCTCAACTTTGCGAAATCGCTGTTCGCTGTACCCAATTGGAAAAAGTCTGGAACCCTCTACAAAAAACAATTTGTACATCAGTAGCGCCGACAGGGATCTCATCGCATTGCATCGCATCGCAGGCAGCTACACCCTGTTTTAGCTGCGTGAAATTTGTGTGAAAAACCATCAATGTAGAGCCTAGCCAACGGAATGTGAGTGGAGCACGTGTCGTTGCATAACCATAACCTCCTCGTCGTGAGTACTGAACAACCCAACTACAGGGTATGATGACGTAATGGATATTCCAGTGAGTAAAACGGGCGAGCGTTAAAATAAGAGCGCACATAACCGCATCACCCTGTGGTCGATATTGTAATCTGGCAACTCTATAGTGTTGGCCTTTTCTTTTGGTTTTCTCGCCGAGCAATTCTCGAGCTAAACTTGTAAAACTCGTTGAGTATGTTCACGAGCAATTTTGTAGATAATTAAGCGAATTGAGTAATGAATTAATAATATATATAAAAACTAAAATTAAGTAAAACCCTTTTGTACAGCCAGCTACCAAAGCAATGTCAGCCTGAATATTATTATTTACCCACACATATTTAGTATATATATATATATATATATATATATATATATATATTGCATATTCTTTGACTAACATTGATTCCACAGCTAACCGAACAGTTATTGGGCCCAAGATCTTGTTGTAGGTAGTAATGAGTGGTAACATAATTATATAATTAAGTCGCAATGATTTAACTTCGTGAAATGGTTTATATTAACGGTGACATTTTTGTGTAAGGGCTTCTGATTTCTATATTACTTAAATATGAATTTGAATTGACTTTCTAGAATTTAATTAATGAACTCGCGTGTATTTTGCGTACGACCAACTACAATGAAATGTATACCACCAAATTTATTCTTTTGTAATTAAA
Organism: Drosophila mimetica; assembly: GCA_037075245.1. Classification (NCBI taxonomy): domain Eukaryota; kingdom Metazoa; phylum Arthropoda; class Insecta; order Diptera; family Drosophilidae; genus Drosophila; species Drosophila mimetica. The sequence goes on along the minus strand of JBAMCH010000016.1, from coordinate 64,336 downwards.
TGTCTAATATGACAAAGTAAATAAACCTGAATCTGTCCAAGTACATAATGCCAATGAATTATCGAGGTTGAACATGAAGTAACTTTTACTTTAGGGGTAATGCCAACAAGGTTCCATGCATTACCAAGGTAGGGAGGGTATAGAGGAACGCGTGATCAATTCCAACTAGGATCACGCCCAAAACATCGTGTCTACTTAGCTCCTTCTACCAGCTATACCGTTTGGGGAATATTTGTTTAGATATTTTGTTGTTTTGTATTGATTAGAGTAGAGTCAGGAAGTGCACTTGACTTTTTATCAAGTGGTGAGTTGAAGGAGAACACAGGGATAGGAAAAACCCCGACCCCAATACCGGCGAGCTGAGCACAGAGCGCAGTATAGTGCACTGAACCTCCGATTCCCTCTCCAACCGAGGCTGTAACCTGAAACAATTCGCAGCCGTACCATTACAGATAAAATGGCGCCCAAACGTGGGGCACGACAAGCGTTAACAGCGACAGGCCGACAGCAGGCAGGCCGAAAAACGTATGAGAGTTAAAGCAGCTATTAGTTCAAATGAGGGTAAAACCGAAAAGTTTGAGACAAATAGTGGTCTCCACGTAAGCTCTGTATGGACATCCAGTAATTAAATTATCAATAGTTTTTGGGTTAGAATATTTTTTTCCAGTCAGTTTTCGGAATATGAGGCTTCAATTCGTTATCAGGATCGGTCTACCAAAGTTGATTGTGAGAACTGTAGATTTCTCTGGTATTCGAGACCACTTGGATTTGTAGGTCTGTAGAGTAGTGTATCTGAGTGAGAGAATTAGCGATTGCAATTCAGGAATTTGGATTGATCGACCCAGTCAGATGCAGTACAACTTTCAGCCTAGAATTTATAGTTAGCGTTTAATACTATGAATTGCGGACATTAGAGAATCTTTGATCTCCGACTAGTATTAAATAATAACTAAAAGAAACACATAAATTTACAACCATACTTTTATATAAATAGCGGTAGAAGAGAGTAGAAGACCCCGATAAGGACTTGGCATTTATGGAAAGGACAGATGATATTAAGTATTGATTTCGAAAAAGGAAAAGTAAACACTCATAAGTAATTATAAACATGGCCAGTAACGACAATAGCTTAGAAATGATGCAAAACCTTCCCGGTCATTGTCGTATTTGTCATGAGAAACTTGAGAGAGACCAATTGTTAGCAACGACTCCGTGCAAACACCAATTCCACCACGCGTGTTTGACAAATTGGCTTAAGAGCTCCCCATCATGTCCTTCATGTCGCGCTCTTTGTACTACAGAATTACTTTCTGGAGGGAATGTCGATTTGGAAACTGAATTGAACAACGCTGAGGTCGCAGCTAACACAGTTCCAGTTAATCCACCATCAGAACTTGGCGACGCGAGTGGAGAGACCCTTTCTCTTGATGGACCAGAATCCAGTAGAATTTCTAGCAGAGGTAGAGGTAGAGGCCGATCTATGCAAAGAGAGGGAAGTCAGAACTCATTAGAAACTCCCAATTCGTCCAAGAACGTAAACGAAAGCGAAATTCTTAATATAGTCAAATCTATGATGGGAACTCAACAAAAGACTCTGTTAGATAAGCTGACAGAACATATTAACACATCCTTGAATGTACAACTCAATCTTTTAGGCATGAGATCTAGTAGCAACGACCCTAGTCCCAGGTTTCGTCCTACACACATCGATCATACCGATCAAGTGAATACAGCAGAGCAAGAGCCTGACTTAAGAAATACCAGCCACCGATCTACATCTTCGATTTCACCAGAAAAGGTTGGTCATGTTATCCAAAATTGGAAAGTGAAGTTTGACGGTAGTAAAGACAGTCCGTCCGCTTCTGAATTTATTTATCGTGTTCGTTCTTTGACAGCCCAGACTTTAGGGAACGATTTTCAACTCGTATGCGATCATTTGCACTTACTCCTATCAGGAAAAGCGTGCGATTGGTTTTGGCAGTTTCATCGTAAGCATGTGGAATTTACTTGGGAAACCTTTTGTTTTGCATTTAGAGACAAGTACGATGATGTTGACAATGACGTGGATGTATGGCGACGCATTGCAAAGCGCAAACAGTTAGGAAATGACCCTTTTGATTCTTACCAAGTTGGCATGGAAGAATTACTGAACAGACTTGTCCGAACATTACCTGAACCGGATGTAGTCAAACTGTTGATTTATAATTCCAAAAGTTCTCTTCGACACGAGTTACTTCATCTTAACATTGTTTCGATTAAGAAGCTATTGATGGAAGTGAAGAAGCACGAACAATTTTATAACGAATTACGAAACACTTCTTATAAAACACCTTTTGCATATCGGAAAAATATTTCTGAAATTTATTTAGAAAATGAGGATCAGGAACCAATAGTATCAGCCATTGTGCGTAATAAACTATGCTGTTGGAATTGTGATAAATTAGGTCATAGATGGGAAGACTGCTTAGAGACCAGAAGTGTATTTTGTTATGGTTACGGCATCAAGAACATTTACAAGCCCCGGTGTAGCAGATGCAATCCGTCGGAAAACCGACCGAAGGATGTGTCATCCAACCAACTTTAGACACATCCGTACCTCATCAAGACCAAAGTAGCATTCAGACATTAGCATCTTGTTTGGATAAACCAACAGAAGAGTCTAGATTAACATCCCGACTTTTACCTTTTCACATAAGATGGTCTAATTATTTGAAAGCTCGACATCGGGTATTCGGAAATATTAATACCATTATACCAGGACATAAACCCAAGAGATCAACTCTTCGTTTACGAAAATTCTGGAAGAACATTGTTAGTACTCGACGTTTCTTGATTTCGTCAATATACGGAAACGGAGACAATCGACTGTACACCCCCTTGACTATAGAAAATAATATGTACAATGCTTTACTAGACTCAGGAGCTACAGTAAGTTGTGTTGGTAACAATGCAGCTCGATTACTCGTCACTCATCCAAGTTCACGCAAGTGTTCTGGGAAAGTGAAAACCGCTAGTGGTTCACTGTGCTCCGTGAAAGGCATTTTAACATCCTCTATAAAGTATCGTAAACTCACAGAACACATTGATTTTTATATAATACCACACTTGAAACAAGACGTCTATCTCGGAATTAATTTCTTTAAGAAATTCAAGCTTGTGGATAGAATCATGGATGAAACAATTGGCGAGTTAGATGTTGGTCCGTCTGAATACGACGAATCGGAGACCAAACTACACAGTCTCTCTAGTAAGGAACAGGAACGTTTGAATTCCGTAGTAGAGATGTTTCCTTCATATGAACGCGAGGGATTAGGTCGAACCAATATGATTTCACACTCGATTGACGTAGGCGACGCGAAGCCGCTAAAACAAAAACATTGGCCGATCTCACCTGCGCGTGGGAAAATTATGTTTGCTGAAGTTGACAATATGTTAGCTCTCGATATAATTGAACCTTCCAACAGTCCCTGGAGCAGTAATTGCGTTATCGTTCAAAAAGGCAGTAAGGTTCGATTGTGTTTAGATTCTCGCGAAGTTAATAAGTATACGAGAAAGGACGCGTACCCTTTACCCCATATAGACTGGATTTTGAGTCGCTTACCTTCTGCGCGCTTTATAACTGGTCTCTACATGAAACATGCTTTTTGGCAAATACCATTAGATGAGCAATCGCGTCAGTACACCGCCTTTACTGTCCCGAATCGCCCTCTTTGCCAGTACAAGGTCATGCCTTTTGGGCTCACCAATGCACCGCAGACCTTATGCCGGTTAATGGACCATGTCGTCCCAGCACAGCTTCGTAATAGCGTTTTTGTATATCTCGATGATTTACTAATCTTATCGGAAGATTTTGACTCACACCTGATACTTCTACAGGAAATCGAGCTTTGCGTGAGGAAAGCTAATATAACGATCAATGTTGGAAAATCTAAGTTTTGCATGAGAGAAATTAAATATCTCGGCTTCTTGATTTCTGATGGGCAGATAAAAACAGATCCGTTTAAAATCCAAGCAATTAACGAAGTTCCGCTACCAGCTACAGTAAAACAATTGCGTCATTTTCTAGGGTTATCAGGATGGTATAGACGGTTTGTTGACAATTATGCATCTGTAAGTTATCCTTTGACCGAGATGCTAAAGAAAAACAAAACTTCGTTAGATTGGGATGATGCAGCCAGGAACGCTTTTCAGGAATTAAAACATAGACTGACAACCTTTTGTACTATTGTGTGACGCTAGTTCTTTTGGACTTGGATGCGTTCTGGCCCAAAGGAATGAAGAGGGTTTCGAGATGCCAGTCGGTTATATGTCAGTTAAGATAACCAAGGCTCAACGGAACTACACCATAACAGAACTAGAGTGCCTTGCAGTTATTAAGGGAATTAAAAAGTTTCGCGCCTACATTGAAGGGCAAGATTTCTTGGTAGTAACGGACCATGCAGCATTACAATGGCTCATGCGTCAAAAAGACGCATGACGCATAGCATGGAAGCTATGGGTACCTTCTGGATTAGTTAACAGCGTCCTGCAACAAGCTCATGATTCTCCAGGATCTGCTCATTGTGGCATAGGGAAAACAGTGGAAAAACTCAAAAGATATCTGTTTTGGCCTAAGATGCTTGTCCAAATCCGAGAATATGTGAGTAATTGCACCGTTTGTAAGCAGACCAGAAGTCCGAATGTCGTACTCAGACCTCCAATGGGGAAACCCAGAGAGACAGATAGACCATTTCAACGGTTCTACATGGATTTATTAGGTCCGTATCCTCGTTCGAAGGCAGGGAATATTGGCTTACTGATTCTTGTTGATCAGTTTACAAAATTTCACTTTCTTTGCCCGTTGAAAAGATTTACATCGGAAAAGATTTGTGAGTTTCTGGAGAAATATATTCTGTTTACATTTGGAGTACCAGAATCCATTCTGACTGATAATGGATCCCAATTCCGCTCAGGGTTCTTTGAAGCTAACCGAACAGTTATTGGGCCCAAGATCTTGTTGTAGGTAGTAATGAGTGGTAACATAATTATATAATTAAGTCGCAATGATTTAACTTCGTGAAATGGTTTATATTAACGGTGACATTTTTGTGTAAGGGCTTTTGATTTCTATATTACTTAAATATGAATTTTAATTGACTTTCTAGAATTTAATTAATGAACTCGCGTGTATTTTGCGTACGACCAACTACAATGAAATGTATACAACCAAATTTATTCTTTTGTAATTAAATGTCTAATATGACAAAGTAAATAAACCTGAATCTGTACAAGTACATAATGCCAATGAATTATCGAGGTTGAACATGAAGTAACTTTTACTTTAGGGGTAATGCCAACAAGGTTCCATGCATTACCAAGGTAGGGAGGGTATAGAGGAACGCGTGATCAATTCCAACTAGGATCACGCCCAAAACATCGTGTCTACTTAGCTCCTTCTACCAGCTATACCGTTTGGGGAATATTTGTTTAGATATTTTGTTGTTTTGTATTGATTAGAGTAGAGTCAGGAAGTGCACTTAACTTTTTATCAAGTGGTGAGTTGAAGGAGAACACAGGGATAGGAAAAACCCCGACCCCAATACCGGCGAGCTGAGCACAGAGCGCAGTATAGTGCACTGAACCTCCGATTCCCTCTCCAACCGAGGCTGTAACCTGAAACAATTCGCAGCCGTACCATTACAGTACGATTTCATAAAACTTGCTGCAGAGGTTGAAAACATATAAAGACGACTCAGTTTAATTAATAGTATTACGTGGTTTACCGTGTCAAAAGCCTTACTGAAATCTAAAAGCGTCAACAAATGTAATATTGCTACTATCCATTTGTAATCTAATATCTTCAGTGATTTTTATAACAGCTGTTGTGCAACTTCTGTTCTTCCGGAAACCGGTTTGGTTAGCAATTAACCTCTCAAGAACTTTTGACAAAAAAGGCAGGATAGCAATAGGTCGATATTCTGTAGCTGATTTGGGAATTGGTATTATTTTTGCTATTTTCCAAGAGGTGGGAAGCGTAGAAGTGGTGATGGAGCAGTTTAGAATGTGCGTTATTACTGGTAGAATTTTGGGAAGGATTAATTTTAAAAATTTCGGATTTATATCATCCAGTTAACTACACACACAATTAATTTTCTAAAGATAAAATAGTAAATACTACGAAAAATAAAAAGACAAAAAAAATCTAAGCATAATTTTAGGCTAATTTTATGTGCGAAACGAACTAGACGCAGACAGCTGTTCTGGAGACAATTCGAACTGCAGCCGATAAAGCTTATGCACGGTTTCCAGACACATTACATCTTCTCTCCCATGCACTCTAACGTGAACAAAGCCACGACGAGAGAAAACAGCTGATAGAAGCTTTTGTTTTTTCATTGTCATTGCTTTTTTAAAAATGTTGTAGTTTTCCTTCGTTAATTGTTCGTTTAAATAAATTGCCGCATCTGAATCAAAACCCAACAGCCCCAGAACTAGCGTTTTCTTGTGAGTACGCCTGTATTCGGCTGCATGTCGCAACATCGTTATTTTGTCCCTCAAGTGCTCGAATTTGAGTTTTATTATTGGGTCAACAAAAGCGCTCAACGCGTTGCTTGTTTTGACTCTAAAAATATCCAAAAGTTTTGGTGCCGGCGTGATTCCAAGTGAAAAGGAGAGTGTGTTAAAAAGAGTTTTTAGTGATTCGCCCTCTTTGAAGGGCACACCGTGCAATCTAACTTCGCATTGGACATCAGCATTTTCCTGAGCTGATATTTTTGCGGACAGCTCACCCACTTGCTTCTCCATACTTCGCATATCTGCAATTTCGAGCTCCAGATGTTGTATGTCATCACCTCGCGAGTGCACCTTCTCTACTTTGGCCTCCAACTTGTCGAAGTTCAACTTTAGAGCCTGCAACTCTTTCAGCTCCTCCTCCAGTTGTGTTACCCGACTTGCGAGATGATCCACTTGGTCGCAGACGTCGCGCAGCTTCCCCTCCAGTGAAGTTAAAATACGCTCTTCGCAAGAACGCATTACAGACGTTAGTTGTTCGGTCTGCTGCTCCGCATGGGCCTTCAGTTTGTCCCCAATAAGCCGATCGAGAAGCTGGATAAGATGCGGTGAAGGGGCATCTGAGTCCCGACCAGGTTTCAGATCGGTGGCCGTGGCTTCTCGTGCTCGTTTGGGGACAGGCATGGCTGAGTGTTTTGTTTATGAGTGACTTGTGTTAAATAAGTGTCTTCTGTTATTTCGTTATACACTTTTTATCTAGTGCAAGACAATTTTAGTCTTCGAGTGTTTGGTTTTGGTTTTCGAGTGTTTCGTGCTTGTTTTATTGAAAGATTTTCGGGTTGTGCCCGCGAGTTAAAATGTATAATTTTTAAATCACAAATGTTCACGGTTTCACAATATAAAACCACAGTTTTTGATATTCTCGTTGCTCTATTTGTGTTCACGAACAAAATTCAATTGTTTTTGGCAGGTTTTATTGTTTTTTTGCGATATTTCAAAGACTTTGCGAGGAGGCCGAAAGAAACACGACTCGATTTATATGAGTTAGTTTCGATTTTTATGAAAGAATGTTAAAGTTCTAAGATCAATCCAGGAGGTCAAATTAAGATCAAGTATTTTAAATGTCAGTTGTGATACATGGTCAAAACGTCTTAAGTTAAACACATAACGAGCAATTGAATTAAAAGCTAAATTTAATGTCCACATATCCCGAGCATCACAATGCCCAAAAATTTCTGTGCCATAAATGAGAGTGGGCATGAGGATAACTTTGGCGATTAATAATCGAACTTCCTCAGATAGGAACGATTTGGTAAATGAGAATTTTTCTTAACAGCGCGTATGTACGTCCTGTTGCTTTGACTATGTGGTTGCTCCAAGATAAAGTATTGTTAAAAGTTATCCCCAGATTAACTGCACTCACTTCATAGCTTATCGGCGTAAGGTTTACATATAATTTTTGAAGTGAAAGTATTGAAATTGGCTTTTTACCAATTACCAAGCACTTCGAGCCACCTGGCTCTGACGTAATAATTTATGAGCAACATCAATCTGCTATTAAATCTGTTCTATCCTTTCTTTCCAACAGGGACCTTTTGATTGTTTTGGGTGACTTCAATCTCCCCGATATTTCTTGGTCCCCTCTTACTGACTTACTTGTCGATATACCTTTATCTGCCAATGATTTTGCTGATGGTCTTTTAGAATTATCGTTACAGCAAGTTAGCTTTATCCGAAATTCATTAAATAGACAATTACACCGTGTGTTTGTTTCTGATCCGTCTGAAGTCACGGTATCTAAAATTGACGCTCTTGTGGTACCAGAAGACCGATACCACCCTACATTTGAATTGACAATTTGCCTTCCCTACCTTGATACCCTCTCTCCTTTAGTTTCGCCAACTAAAACGAGCTGTTTTCGTAAATGTGACTATAACAAACTTAACTATATGATTTCCCAATATAATAGGACAGATTTTTATAGCTGTATGGACATCGAAACTGCCACTGAACTATTCTATAGCGTTTTAAACACTTTCTTTAATGAATGCGTTCCTGATAGGCTTCCTCCAAAACCGAACAGGCCCCCCTGGTTTACCAATGCGCTTAAAAGACTTAAAAATCTTAAAACAAACACTTATAAAAAGTATAAAAAATCTGGTAAGCCGAGCGATTTTTCGAAATACGTAGTTGCTCGATCCGATTTTAATGTTCTTAACAATCATTGCTATTCTATGTATTTAAATCGATGTAACTTCGTTAACGCTAAGCATAAGTCATCGGCATTACCTTCAGTGGTTCGTTTAAACTCAATGGAAGCATCAACGGACTCTGAAATTGCTGATTTATTTGCTGACTTTTTCCAAACTACTTATAGTTCGTCTTCTTGGTCAAACTCTAACTACCCTAATCCCTTAAATAGGGCAAATTGTATTTTTTCCCCCGTAATTACCGAAAGTTCTCTCTTAAGAGACTTAGAAACAACAACGCCAACTTATTATCCCGGTCCTGATGGACTTCCTGGATGTGTTCTTAAGTATTGTGCATCAACCATTTGCAAACCGATTCTTAAACTTTTTCATTTGTCTATTTCATCATCTGTTTTTCCAACTATCCGGAAGGAATCTTTCATTATTCCACTTCACAAAAAGGGTGCAAAGGCGGATGCCCAGAATTATAGAGGTATTTCTAAATTGTCGGCCATTCCTAAAGCATTTAAGCGTACTATTACATCTCATTTGCAACATTTGTGTTCCTCGCTAATATCACCGTGTCAGCATGGTTTGTTAAGCGAAGATCGACCACCACGAACCTTCTTGAATTGACATCCATTGTAATATAGGGATTTAAAGAAAAAATGCAGACTGACGTTATATATACAGATTTCAGCAAAGCCTTTGACTCTGTTAACCACCCTCTCCTTTTATTCAAATTAGATCAGCTTGGGTTTCCATGTAATCTATTAACTTGGATTTCAAGTTATTTGAATGAAAGGACTCAGAGGGTTATATTTAAAAACGCTGTTTCCAAAATGGTCCACGTGACATCGGGAGTGCCCCAGGGTAGTCATTTGGGCCCTTTGCTGTTTACCTTGTTTATTTACGATTTTCCGTCTATCGTAACACATTCTCGTGTACTAATGTATGCTGATGATGTTAAGCTTTGTTTGACATATAATAAGATTGAGTCTAGTTTTGGCTTACAATCAGACATTGATAATTTTCAGATATGGTGTGAGTATAACCTCTTAAATTTGAACTGCCTGAAATGTAACGTAATGTCCTTTTATAGAGGTACCCCTACGTTTATAAGTTATTCGCTTCAGAACTCCCCACTTGATCGTATATATTCAGTAAACGATTTAGGTATTCTTTTGGACCCGAAGCTTAAATTTGACTGCCACATAATGTCGACTGTCAACAAAGCTATGAGTGTTCTTGGATTTATAAAGCGTTGGTCAAAAGAATTTGATGACCCTTATATAACCAAATTGTTATTTACCTCCCTTGTCCGTCCAATTTTGGAATATTGTTCTTCTGTTTGGAGTCCACAATATCAAGTGCACATCGACCGTATTGAGTTGGTACAAAAAAAATTTCTTCTTTTTGCGCTTCGTAGTTTGAACTGGGACCAAAACGTAAGGCTTCCTTCCTACCAAAGTAGATTACTATTGCTTAATTTACCTACACTTGAAAACCGTAGAATGATGCTTGGTACTATTTTTATGCAAAATCATTGTTTAGCTTGGGAATTGGGAATATTTTGGCGTTTTTCCATATTGTCGGAAATGAAGACGTAGTATTAGCAGTGTTAAATATATATGTAACATGGGTCAACATTAAAGGGAGCAAAAGCTTAACAAATTTTGGACACATATTATCGAGACCTACAGCATTAGACTTGACATTCAGAATACTAGCTAGGACACCACTTTGCTTTATACATGTAAAGCTAAAACTAGTATCACAAAGGGGTTGAGTATTCAGGTACGGATTGCATGTTGCTTTAGGTACATCTATTTTCAAAAATTTTTTGTTTATTAATTCAACGTCCACCTCAGACTCTGTCTGCTGTTTACATTTTCCAATACCTAACTGTTTTAGCTTGGTCCATCTATTCTTTGAGTTAACACAGTTATTAAATTGAACATTATAATGCTCTCTCTTTGCTGATTTGATCTTTTTGTTTACTTTTATCCTAGTCTCTTTGTATTGCTTGCGAAATTCACCAGTTTTGTATCGCTTCCACCGGAGGTAAGCTACATCTCGCTGACGGGTTAGATTTTTAATTTCGCTGTTGAACCATGGATTTTGCTTAATCACCTTGGTCCTTAGGGGCACAAACTTGTTGAACAAATGCAGGATATTGTTGGTTAAAATATTTAATTGACAGTCCAAATGACAAAGATTGTACACAACAGAAAAATTCAGTCTTTAACTCATCACAGTTTATATTTTTGTAGTCTCTATACGTAAAAGAATTAATTGTGTAGTCAAAAGTCAAGTCATATGTTAAAAATATTAAGTCATGTCTGGAGAAGGCTGGTACAGAAACCTGGTCATACTATATGATATTGCTTGGGTCATTAATAAAAAATTAGGTCAAGTAATGTATCACAGTGGCTGCTATAGTGCGTGGGAATCGTTTCGTTTACTGAGTGCAGACCTAGGGATTTAAAGTTATCCACGAGATGGCTTTCTGACAAAAGGTTGCTGTTGAAATCGCCTGCGAATATTATGTCAGTGTACTCCAGCGAAATATCTGAAACCACATTTAGTAAAGAACCGTAGTCAATTGTCCGATTCGGTCTATATATGCAACCAAGAAGGGTTCTTCCATGGGATTTATTGGGAATTTCTAATAGAATGTATCCAATAATACTGTCACTTGGCTTTTTAAGTACCACTTTACATTTCAGCTTCACATTCACATATATTGCAACACCTCCTGCATGACCAATACGATCGGATCGATAAACATTAAAGCCTTCACAGACAATAGACGAATCACACAGATCAGGTACAAACCACGTTTCAGACCCACATATCACATCAACATTAGGCTGGGTGAAAAGGAATCTAAACTCATCAATCTTCTTTAACAGACTTTGTGCATTTAAATGAACGATTTTGAGATCATTTTTAAATTTACTAATAGTTTTTAAAAATATTTTTAAAAATAAACGGTTAGAGATAAAAGTAAGTAAAAATAGCCCGTCGTTATATTTCAATCCTCTATCAAAAAAAAAGTTTAGTTTTTTTCTGAGGCTCACATGGAATGAGCCATATATAAAACAGAAACGAATTTTATATATATCTTCGCCGGGCAATGCCCTTCTGGTCGCGTTAAAGTCCGTTGTTAAAGTCCCAAACCAAAGTCCGCTCCTTCCGTTTCACTCCGTGTAACTTTTATTTGCTTCATATGCTAACACAGGTTAGCAGGGTAGAAATTGGTTAATTTACCATGAAACTATAACAAAGCCAGACTAAAAAACTGGGTAACTTGCAGCTTCCACGCGGTTTTTCTTCTTCTTTTTCTTATTATTTTTAGCTATTCGCCCACCGTAACCGTTCGCCGGCGACGGGCAGCCATCAGGTGTTCGTACGTCGCGTTGCCAACTGGTCTGTGGTGCCAATTAGGTTCATGCCGTAACATTCCTCCCCTCGCAAACAATTCTCGCCGATTTGCTAAACCTATGGTTACGTCTTGACCGCCATCTTGACCAGCATCTGCAGTCCAGTTGCGGTGCGTATAACCGCGCTGCCTTGGCCACTCGAAGATGCATGATGACACCTTTCTTTTACTGCACCTTGGGGTTCGCTTCGTCAACCATAATAACGACATCTCCTATGCAGATCGGCTTGTTAGGCGGGCCATGCCATTTAGCTCGTTGTGTGAGGCACGGTAGGTATTCCCTCAGCCATCGCTTCTTAAAACTGCAATACGAAAACTATTACTAAGCAAAATGCCGTTAGCGTTGCTGCCATCGCGCTGCTTGATCCTCCTAAAAAATGGTTTGGCGTAAGTGCATCAGCTTCTGGAGTCTCCAGCGGCACGTACGTCAATGGTCGGGAATTGAGCGTGTTTTCTATCCTGGCTAGAGCTGCTCTAAGCACCGGTTCTTGAACGTGCTTCTCTTCAAGTATTTCAGATACAAATCTTATCATCCGCTCCCATGCGCCACACATGTGGGGCGCTCTTGGCGGTATGAAAGACCACTCGATCTCTGGGTACTTATTTTCCAGCTCCTTCGATGAGATCCTTTCGATTTCTTCTTGTAATAGTCGGCTCGCTCCTCGAAAATTGGTTCCGTTGTCCGACATTATTCTTTTCGGCACTCCTCTTCGTGCCACAAACATTTCAAGGATCAGCATAAATGTATCCGTCGACAGCGAGTTAGCTAGTTCGATGTGTACCGCTCTTACAGTGAGGCACGTGAACAGTACGCCCCACCGTTTCTCTCTTCGTCTTCCAACGTTCACCTCGAATGGGCCGAAATAGTTGATGCCAGTGTTCGTGAAAGGTAGCTCATTAATAGCAAGTCTTTTTGGCGGAATACCTTCCATCTCTGGTGGCTTCGGAGCCACTTTCTTATTGCGACATCTCTGACAAGTGTATGCTAGTGCTCGAACTTTGGCTCGTTGACTACAACATCGGTTAGTTGCTTGTGGAAATTGTGGTGAAAATAATCGACCAGAAGATTGGTTACTTTGTGATCTTTGGGTAGGATTACTGGTCTTTCCACGTTCATATCCACTCCGCTCATTCGATCGATCCGGCCACGTATTCTCAGCACACCTGATTCGTCCAAGTAAGGCAAAAGTTTACATATTGGACTCTTCCTTCCTAATACGGTTCCTCGGCGCAGAAAATTTATTCCTTTCGCGTACATTTCCTTTTGAACCATCGCGCTGTTTACATCATCCAGGCTGCGAATACGTGTGACAATCTTTGCCTCCTCCGAAGCAAATTCATTTTTGCTTATTTTGCTTAAGAAATGAATAACGCATTTCAGAGCTCCTCGCAGCTTCTCCCACTTGCTAAAACGATTAATTTTCGGGACGATGCTTGCCAGCCTTGATAATGAAGACTCCTTTAGCGAATAGACATTTATCCTCTCCAGTGTGTGTGGGCTTAGCTCCGTAACCGGCCAGTGGTATTCCGATTCTAATAAAAATGTTGGACATGTAAGCCATCTGCAGTCTGAAAGCTTGATTCCTTCGTTCATTTTGTCCCGTCATCACCCACGTTCAGCGCAGATGGGTCCCATTTCCATTCAGCGGTTTCGGAATTTTCCAGAATTTTACCAATTCGTAGGGCTACAAACCGGTAATACTTAGGAGCATCTGAGCACATCCGAAATAAAAAATTTTTGGAATTGGTCCAAAACATACGTCTCTTCACGCCGATGGCTTTAAAAATTTCGCCGATCTTAGGCATAAAATAGCAGCCATTAGTTCCATTCTAGGAATTGAAATGGGTTTCAACGGCGTCACTCTCGTTTTGTTTTTTTTTTATTTGTTTATTTAAAGCAATGTACTGCTCAATAGACTTAAATTTATATACATAGCATAAAGATAAAAATATCATAACTTTAAAAACAATAAAATAATAAACGTAGGAGAACTTATTAAGTCGATGAAGAAAGGAACGCAATGACTTTTAGCGAATTAGCCTTGGCAGAGCACTCATAGGATATGAGGTGATAAAGTTCATTATAGTTATCACATAGGATTCGGAAGGGGTCGAAACGGGAGTAGTTTGACCTGCACACAGGAAGTGCTAATGGACGGAATCGGCGAGTAGCTCTGCAAGGAACGTTCCAATTGAGGGTGGGTAACAGATCGACTGAGTCGACGGCGCCAGTGATGAGTTTGTGAAGTAATATCACACCATAACAGGTCCGACGATCCTTTAAGGTAGGTAGATCCAAGAGGCGCAACCTGTCTCTATAAGAAGGCAAACGGCGTCCCTCCTCCCAGTTTAAGCCTGCAAAAAGGAGAAATTGCTTTTGGACGGATTCTATCATATTTTGATAATGTTCATATTGTGGAGACCAAACACTGGAGCAGTACTCAAGTGTAGGACGAATTAGAGAGACGTAAAGGAGCTTAGTGGTGAAAGGGTCATCAAATTCTTTAGACCAGCGTTTTATGAAAGCTATTAAGCATTTAGCTTTATTGGAGATGGTACTGACGTGGCGATTAAAACAAATCTTGTGGTCGAATAGGACACCAAGATCAAGAACAGTATTAATGCGTTCAAGTGCAGAGTGATCAATTGAGTATGTACAAATATATGGATTGGATCGATAAAATGACATGGATTTACATTTATCAGGATTAAGCAGTAGCTTGTTGACTAGGCACCAGCATTGAAGGTTATTTAAGTCGAGCTGGAGCTGCATGTAGGAACTAGGTGAGGTCAAATGCATACACAACTTGACATCATCCGGAAACATAAGTACTTTGGAGAACTCAATTACTTGAGGAAGATCGTTGATAAATAAGCCAAATAGTAAAGGACCGAGGTGACTACCTTGTGGTACACCCGAATATACGGAAACAGCTTTTGAATAAATGCTGTTGTACTGGACCTTTTGGGTACGATTTGTTAAATAAGAACGAAGCCATGTCAGTAGAGTTGGAGGAAAACCGAGGAGGAGGAGCTTGTGAAGCAGTAGCTCGTGGTTGACCGAATCAAAGGCTTTACTAAAGTCAGTAAAGATTACATCAGTTTGCATTGTGGATTTAAAGCCTTGACTAATGAAGGTCGTAAACTCAAGCAGGTTAGTTGTTGTAGACCGGCACTTTGTGAAACCATGCTGTTTAGAAGATATTAAGGAGCGACACTGGTGCTGCAGTTGATCGCAAATAAGTTTTTCAAAGAGTTTAGGAATAGCACTAAGTTTGGCTATGCCGCGATAGTTGCTGATATCAGATTTACTACCTTTTTTATGTAGCGGAATAAGAAAGGATTCTTTCCAAACAGATGGAAATGTGCCAGTAGTAATCGACTTATGAAAAATCATAGTTAATGGAACTGCGAGTGGTATGGCCATATCGGGACCCGCAGAGAATGATAATTTAATCGTGGATAGTCTACGTAGAACTTCTCCTCCATCAATTAGAGGGTTGAAAATGGCGTCAGTGTGGGGTAGCTGGTAGGAGTAGCTACAATTGATCCTGGTGTTATTTGTGGAATAGGTGGATTGGAAAAAGTCCGCAAACAGGTTGCCAATATCTTGATCATTCGATGCAGATACATTATTTAGCTGTAGTGATGGAGGAAATTTGTTGGCTTTGCGCTTAGAGTTGACGAAGGAGTAAAATAATTTAGGATTGCTGCGAACTTCGTTTTTACAGCGTAGGAGGTAGCTGTTATAACATTCAGAATTATGCAGGAAGTAATTGGATTTAGCAACGGTGTATTTGGTAAAATCAGACTGAAGTCCTGTTTTGGCGTACTTCTTATACAGTTTAGTTTTTATATTTTTTAAGTGAGCCAAGTGTTTGGAAGACCATGGAGGGCTGTTAGAGTTTTTAACAACTGTGAAAGGGACTAGTTCATCAAATATGGAATAAAGGACATTATAAAAAGTTGAAATGGCCTCATCAAGATGAAGACTATCAAGACAAGACCAATCCACTGAAGATAGGGATCTCGACATATGTAAATAATTGACATGCCGAAAACAACGAGTCCGCAATGGGGCCTCACAGGAATTGGGTACACGAAAAATGCCACAAATGGATAGTTGGAGTGTAGGATGATGAGAGTCCTCAGGAGAGGTCAATGGAGAGGTACGTGTGACAATGGCATCACAAAGGTCAGACACAAATATAAGATCTAAAAATCTTCCATTCGCATTGGAAATTGAGTTAACTTGACCAAGAGATAAGTCAATAAGACCGTCGACAAAATCGTTTTGATCACCAGGAACTAGGGCAATTAGATCGACACAAGGAGACCGGGATAGGTACGGAATATTAAAATCACCCAATATTATAAGATGGTCTGAGTCAGAGGCATACGAGGAGATATTCTGGATAGCGGAGAGGTGTCGCATATAGATCGGAGCCTCAAAGCATGGAGGAATATAGGAGCAGGTTACAAATATGTTGCAGTTAGGAAGACATATTTTGACTGACATGAATTCAATATCACCAACATTGGGAATGGATACAACTTGGGATGATATATCAGACTTTACTGCGATTAGGACACCCCCACCTCGTTTAGAGGGAGGGTAACGTCTATAGAGGAAGAAATTATTGGTAAGTATTTCATTATCAGATACCGTGGGATTAAGCCAAGTCTCAGTAAAGGCAATAACGCTGGAATCGAAAGCAGCACTGTCAGTATGCAATCTAGACAGCTTACTGAGAAGTCCACGGACATTTTGATAATGCAATACAAAATCTAGTTTTTTGGAACTGACGGATTTGTATTTATGGATGGTTCTTTCCGATCAAACTCGTGAACAATCGTATTAACTGGCCATAGTCCAGGATTTAAAGCACGGGAAAAATATGAATCAGGCAAAATTATTTTAAATGATGAAACTTTTCTTTTGTAAGCAAAATTAAATTTTGAAACAACAAAGTTTTCAGGAGAGGCTTGGAGCTCATCGCTTAGGTGACCTTTAATTTCGTCAATGGTAGTATCAGGCCTTAGACGAGACACAAAAATGGCCTTCTTTGGCATGAGTGCTTGTGGCGCTACGGCTTCGAGTCGTCTAGGGAGGAATAGTAGGAGTAAGATGGTTCATTAATTGGCCAGTTGGAGGAGAAGAAATCTTTGTTGGAGTTTCCTTAATTATTTTTAGCCCATTAAACTGGGACTCAGCTTCTCATGAAGGTGACTAAACAGCTTTTTGATCTCCCTGAAGCCAGTCCGAGTTTGCCGCATGAAGGAACGCATCTCGTCCGTAATCTCAAGGCGCGCGGAGCAGGTCCAAAGAAATCCAATTCTTTTGGAAATAAGATCTCCAATACGAGCATGTACGCCGACACCGGAGCACTTACAATGCGCAGTATTCTCGCATAGCCAACACAACAAATAAGTATCGCCAGCAATAACGCCGTTGAACTCGCATTTTTTAGCTGAGCAGGATAGACTCATTTTTGAGTGCACTCAGGTCACTGTGCAGAGCCAAGTAAGAGCGACGAAAGAGCAGCGGAATCAAGAGCAGCAAGCTAAAACGTTCGGATTTAAGAGCGTAAGTTAGCAGGAGGGCTTGCACTGATCGTTGAATTTAGGTGACACGCACAAAGCGGAGAGCGGAAAAAGTGCCGTTAGAGTGGTAACGGACCGGCAGCTCCGAGAGGCGTACAGCAGGAGAGCGGGAGAATAGAAAAACAACACAATACTTGCTGTGACAAAGCAGATGCTTTGTTATTGTTTGCTGGCTGATGATAATATTTGGTTTGTTTCTAAATTAAGCACGTTAATATTAACTGTCCGAGCTCGGATTTGATTTGAACAGAAGAAGTTTATGAACCACAGAACTTGTAGGCTAATTTAGCGATTAAATTTAAAATTTTATCGCTCAAATAAACAAAAGATTCTGGAGCAACAGAAGAACACGACCGACTTAGGCAAAGGTTGATGTTGGGTCTGAGGCCAGTAACGCACATTGGATACATTCGCTCTTCGATCCTTATATAGGCCACCGCGGCGAAAGCATTGATAGTCGCATCTGTAAATATGTGTAATTAAATATTACATGTTTCAGTAGATAAGCCAAGATTCCGTGGGACTAGTACACAAAAAACAAAAATTTGTAAAATCGACTGTTATAATTGTCAAACAGTCCCCAACCAGCAAAATTGTCAATTTTACTAATTAAATATTTACTTTCACAACAAACAAATACACGCAATTAGCAAAGACACAAACCCAAAGCAAAAACAAAATACACGTAACTATTTTTATAGTTACTAAACTTTCTGCATTGGTAAATTTTACCAAGCAAATTTTTTTGTGTGTAGATCTTCGATGTGTTTGAGTTGCCTTATCCATAGAGCCCAACGATCACGCTTGTCTCTTCCGATTGCTTCGTCATAACTTACGGCAGACCTCCACACTTCCTGTAGTATCAGCTTCGCTTGAATTATATAAAATCCTAGCAGACCTAGAGGGTCAAAGATGGTCATAACTATTCGAAATATTAACCTCTTTTTCACGACTGTAGTTTCGTTTGTTAACAAAGGTAAAGTGGTCGGCTCTAGGATTCCACCACATTCCTAGCACTCGTTTGTTTTTCGTAGACTCGGCCTATGCAATGCTGCGTTCAGGTGTTTCAATGTGACCCAAGAGGGAGCGCATTACTGTAGACGAGTTTGATATCCAGCCCCTCATCTTGAAACCTCCGTCTTTATGTATGTGTCGTACTTCCTGAGCCAGGCGGACCATTTCTTCTTTAGACTCACAACTTTGGAGCCAGTCATCTACAAATGTATTTCTTAATATCGCTGCCTTCGGGTGTTCGTCAAGGAATTGCTTAGCGTTCCTATCTCTCACGTAGTTAGCCGCTGATAGGGAACAGGAAGCACCAAAAGTCATTATTCTCATTACGTACCTATCTGGTTCTTACGCACCATTATCTGGTGGAACATTTCCTTTATATCTCCACATATTCCGACCGGTTTCTCTCTAAATCTTAAAATCACTTCAACAAGAGAGGGTAGTTGAACAGGTCCCTTTAATAGCATCGTGTTAAGGGCGATTCCTTCCACCTTGGGTGCCGCGTCCCAAACTAGTCTCGATTTTCCATTATCCGGATTTTTGACAACGAATATGGGCAAATACTAAGTCCGTTGTTCGTAGGTCATTTCGTCGGTTCTTAGTTTGCGGATGTATCCCAACGCTACGAGCAGCGTTGTATCTATTGATTCACGAACTCTCGTAGTTCTTTGTCTCTCGCCATAAGGGTTTCCAAACACTGGAGTCGTCGCATGGCCATCTCACGGGAGGACGGGAGCTTTACGTTCTCGTACCGCCACAGAAGTCCAGTCTGCCACCTCTTCAGCTCTCTGTTATACGTCGTCGATTCATTCAGGATACAATTGGCTCTCTCATTTTCTTTGGACCTAAGAGTCTTATTAGATATACTCACACCAACCGCATCCAATGAAAAACTCTCTTTGATAAGAGCAACCAATTGCTGATCGTTATTACATTCGCAGACGTGCATTACCCTAGAGCTTGGCAGATCACCAGTATCACCATTACGTCTACATAAAGACCATCCGAGTCTGGACTTAGCTGCGATAAATTCTGAGTCTTCGCGCTCTCTCACAACAAGCGGTACTCCTAGTCGCACGTTATCCAAGCCGATGATGAGCGAAGCTTGCGCATCCTTATAGGTACGAATGGGTAGTTTCTCGAGGTGCGAATGCGATCTCAGGATGGAATCGTTCAACGTCTGTTTGGGCAGATCCAGGTGCTTGACGGTTCTCACATTTTGCAGCGTAAACTTACGGGCTGCGTCGTAGCTTGTGGAGATCGTTAAATTTATGCGCTTTGATTTAGCTTCTGTCCACCGTAGGCACAGTTCGTCTGAAGGTCCGTCGATACCCAACTTTTCCGCTACGTGTGTCTCGATCAGAGTGCAGGCTGATCCCTCGTCAATAAGTGCAAACTTTTCCACCTTGCAACTCGGCCCGAACATCGTTATGGGCACGTATCTAAACAACGCTCTTTCGTTCTGCCCTGTATGCAAAACGGGTTCGCTGTCATTCGTCCTGCTTTCAGCTCTGCTTACATTTTAATTTCCGTCGTAAAGGAGAAAATTACGCTTTCTCGTATATCCATCCAGGGAACGTCTGCAACGTCGTATGAAGCGTTTTTCAAAGCATCTCTAGCACAATTTGCCATCCTTTATAAAATTCCAGCTATCGTGCACGCTTAAGGCACGAAATTCTCTGCAATCCTCCAACTTATGAATGCCAGTCCACTTTCTACATGAAGCCGTAGAACTAGTGTCGTTATGAACCATTAGCCGGACCCTTGGATTCCTTTCTCGTTGTCTGTCGTCGTTGCCTGAATTTATTGGCATCACTGTGCTCGCGCAGGTTGCTACTCTGAATAGCCAGTCATCAAAAATTGCGATATCTACTCTCTGAAGTCCTGCGCTCTGCCTCGCCCAATCCAGCTTCATGTCGAACGGCAACTTCTCCAAAAGATCTCGTAAAAGCATCGGCTCGTTCAGATAGGCAGAAAGTCCTATCGCGTCTACGGTCGCCCTGTAGTTTTGGACCGCCAGCGCTAGGCGTACCAAACTCTCCATGCTGCTCAATTTAACAGCGGGTTCCATACGTAGCTTTGATTGCAGGGTATGATATATAGCTTCTGGTCGATCGCTTGCTTAACTGTGGCAGGCATCATTAATTTTCCTCGTACAGCTTCCAAAGCCGCACCTTTCAAGCATTTTTGCAACCTCATTAAATTTTCCTGATCGCTGAATCCACACCTTTCAGTGGACTGCTCAAAGTTCACAATAAACATTGGCCATTCTTCTGGATTTCCAGAAAAGCAAGGCAAGTCCTTACTAATAACTTGTCTTGTTGCTATTTGCGATGCATTTAAGCATACTTACTGCCGGCGGGCATGTGACTTGTGCTCGCATAATTAGATATATTTTGGTATATTTTCCATATACGTTCGTACTCGCAGTCGCCCGCGGGGTCGTGTAGGTCATGTTGGGCAGTGTTTCTGCATAAATATGGCGATTTGCCTCCATGATAACTTGATCTGGGATGATAACTTGATCCGTAGGCTAACCGCTCCATTCCTTCTTTATAGAACGTAAAATTCACCATGGTTCCTCTGAAAGCTTCTCCGGGATGCGTTACGCTAAAACGCGCTCCCTCATTGGCGGTAACATACATCATATTCCCCGATGCACCTGGATTCCACTGATCAGCCAATCCGGACACCTCTCTGTGACTTGCTATTGGCGAGTGTTGATCGACCCGAACCATTCTGCTTCCGTGTGCTACTACCTGCTGACATGTGGATGCTACGATTGGCACATTAAGTGCGGTCGATGTAACCATCGCACAGTGGGGCGAAAAAGCCAAAAGCCTGCCTTAAATCAGCGGAGCCCTATAGCGAATATCTTTTGATGAGGTACTGTCAAAAACAATTTAATATGTAAAAAAACATCATAAGGTGAATTTTTTTAATAAAATTTTTTTTTTGAAGGGAATTTTTAAGAAAAAAAAATGTTATTTTTAAGAAAAAAATATATATAAATTACTTATAGGGTTGTAAGTTTCTTAATATTTTTTTTTTAATTTAACTTGATTTAAAAAAAAAAAATTATTCAAATCGGTCAACTATATCTTATAGCTGCCATATAAACGCTTAGTACAAAAGGGAATATCTCGGTTCTATTTCAATATTTTTTCATGTAAATCGGGATTAAGTCATTATTTATAAATTTAAATCAAGGTTTAGAATTTTTTTAAAATTGGTTAGTGATTTCTTATAGCTGTCATAGAATCGGTCAGGGAAATATTGCATATTTTCAAAAAAAAATTGCGTATAAATTAGGTTTTAGATCATAAGAACTAGAGCGGACTCTGGAACTTTTTATATTTTTTTAGGAGTTTTAAAATAGTTAGAAATTATGGGAACCGAGCTGACAAGCAATCTATTAAACACATACTGGTTTGATTTTTTACGAACAGAATACCCGAATACAGCATATTAATAAGAATATATTTGACGCCAGGAACACAATAGAAATACCTCCGGCTTCACTTCCTATTATAATTGGATTAATATTGGATTAGAAAAAATAATTCAACAGTTTGCCGCCAAAGAAAAACAAAAGTAATGGGAAACCGCAGACTAGTAATTCAATTAGGGATTCTTGTTGTAAGTGCGCGCGGAAAAACCAGGGCTGGCGATTATTCAAATTACGAACATTTCTTGCTAACTTTAAACGCGGTTTTCTCAGAAGAGGCACAAAAGGGCAGGCTAATTTTTTCAGAATTTGTAGTTAAATATCTAAATTTTTTTTAAAAAAAGAATGAAAGCGGGGACTAGGGTGTAACACTACTTTATGTCCAAGAATATCCAAAAAAACACACATTTTTTGGACCACTTTTAAAAAATGTTAAAAAAATAGTAATTATGCATTAAAAAATTTTTTTTTGTTGCAATATTCTAAGAATTGGTTGCTCTTAAAATTTCAATCGTTACATATACAACTTTGGTTCTTAAGCGCTTTCAGAAAAATTTCAAAGATGTATAACAATACTATTTTTTCTTATTTGCTAAAATTCTATTTCGAAAAATCAACTTCCAAAGTCTGTAGTGGTAGAACCATTCAATACAGATCACTTTTTAATTTTGATTTGTATGGAGAATTCAATTGTTTTTAAAGTTGCATTTCAACATTTTGGAAAATCTAAAAAAAAAACAAGAAAGGAAGCTAACTTCGGCCAGCCGAAGTCTATATACCCTTGCAGTTAATTCCTATTTAATTACAAATTACAAAAATCTGAATTTCGATTTGGAACAAACCGAATTATAGCAATTTTGACAATAATTGATTGATCATTCCTATGGGAGCTATATAATATAGTCGTCCGATTTATGTAGAATTTATTTCGAAATTCTAAAATAATAAAATAAAGTTATATTCAAGAGTAGAACAGAATACAATAAAAATTAACAAAGCTATAATTTTTTTCCTATTAATTTCCCATTAATTTTCCGATCATTCCTATGGAGCTATATGATATAGTTGTCCGATTTTTATAAAATTTAAATCGAAAATCAGAAGTATTAAAAAAACGATATTCCAAAAAGTAGAAGGAAATATGTCAAAAGACACCGAAGCTATAATTTTGTTCATATTAATTTGCCATTAATTTTCTGATAGTTCCTATGGCAGCTATATGATATAGTCGTCCGATTTTTATAAAATTTAATTCGAAATTCAGAACTGTTAAAAAAATGATATTTCCAAGAGCATAAGGTAATATGTCAAAAAACACATAAGTTATAATTTTTTTCAATTATTTTTCCGATTATTCCTATGGGAGCTATAAGATATAGTTGTCCGATCCGGCCGGCTCCGACTTATATACTACCTGCAATAGAAAGACGACTTTTGGTAAAGTTTCAGCTTGATAGCTTAAAAACTGAGGGACTAGTTTGCGTAGAAACGGACGGACGGACAGACGGACAGACGGACGGACAGACGGACAGACGGACGGACAGACGGACATGGCTAGATCGACTTGTCTAGTCATGCTGACCAAGAATATATATACTTTATAGGGTCTGAAACGTCTCCTTCACTGCGTTGCAAACTTCTGACTGAAATCATTATACCCTCTGCAAGGGTATAAAAAACATTTTGGCAGGCTTTTTGTTCTAGGCACCCCAGTGTGCGTCGTGATCACGGCACTGTACGTATCATTAACGCGATCCTCCAAATCCAAACGTTCACCTGGTGCCGCAGAATTCGTAGCAGACATTAACCCTGTAATGTTTTCCATGTGCCGTAATAATCTCCGTTGCACGCGTCGAACTCTCTCCAGATCGCGGTCGTAGATAGTTCTATTTGCTGCCGAAGTTTTCCACCAAGGTTTTTTAGAATATTGACTCTCCGAGCAATGCCTTCGTTTTCGTGGGGGTTGTACCTTTTCTAAGTCAGTTGTTAAAGTCCCAAACCAAAGTCGCTCCTTCCGTTTCACTCCATGTAACTTTCATTTGCTTCATATGCTGACACTTGTTTTAAGTAGGGTAGAAATTGGTTAATTTACCAAGAAACTATAACAAAGCCAGACTAAAAAACGTTTGTCGGCGACGGCCAGCCATCAGCTGTTCGTACGTCGCGTTGCCAACTGGTCTGTGGTGCCAATTAGGTTCATGCCGTAACAATATATCAGGATCACTAGCAGAGTCGGTCCGTCTGTCCGACTGTCCGTCTGTATGACGCTGAGATCTCTGAAACTATAAAAGTGGAGGATTGGCATTTTGCATGCAGATTCTAAGTGTTACTACGCAGCGCAAGTTTGTTTCACTAATGCCCACAAACCGGAAAAGCCATGGCGCCCACAGTTTTGAAGCTAGACTAAATGTTTTAAGGGGAATGTATTTGTTTCTTCAAGACCTATTGATTGACCAAAAAATTTTTCCCCGCCCACTCTAACGCCCACAAAACGCGGAAAAATGTGGCGCCTACAATTTTGAGGTTGGAATTAAATTTTTATATGAAGTGTGTTTGTTACGTAAAATACATATAAATTGACCCAAAAAAAGGTTTCAAGCCCTCTCTAACGCCCACAAATATATAGTGGGTATATATATATATATGTGTGTGTGTATGTATATGTGCATTCCGCGTTTCTTCTTCAAAAGTTCTTATTTTAAAGTTGGTTAGCTGAGAAACGGGTATGTAATAATCGACTATAGCGTTCTCCCTAGTTATAACCGTTATGTAACAGGTAGAAGGAAACGTTTCCAACCTTATAAAGTCTATATATTCTTGATCAGGACCACTAGCCGAGTCGATGAGCGCTGATATCTCGGAAACTATAAAAGCTAGAAGATTGACACTTTGCGTGCAAATTCTAGGGGTTAATACGCAGCGCAAGTTTCTCACGCCAATATTCCACGCCCTTTTAACGCCCACAAACCGCGAAAAAAGGGGGCGCCCACAGTTTTGAAGCTAGAGTGTAAACGCAATTTTGTTTGTCGAGGTATTTGTTAGTCGAGGCACTCGAATGTAGCGTTCTCTCTTGCTTTTAAACTATTTTACTTTAAATTTATGCTCCCAAAAAATGTATGCCTACATACAATCTACCAAGACTACTTTATGATGTATGTTCCCCACACAACATTTTACATACAGAGTAATATGAAAATTTAAATTAAATTTAATTTTATTGCTGCCAGCTTAAACAGAGAAAAACTAAAAAATATATACTGGTCACAAAATATAAATAAATTATTTTTAACAAATTCTACTTTACATCGGGTCAATACCTATCAAACAAAAACACCTCTTAACGAGGTAAAAAACTAGTGACAATCGCATACAAAAAAACATACAAAAGTTCTAGTATCAACATTTGTGACGAAAGACGATTACACACAAGATTAAATACTTTTTTTTAAATTTAATTTTTCGTAGAAGTTACAGCCAGTTACTAGGCCCCCGCAAATTTCTTTTCGATATAACTTTTGAACGGAGCGTCCGATATGACCCCCCATATTAAGCGCATTTTCAGTAGGAATTGCTAAAGCTTAAAGGATTGCATACCAACACCTCAAGAAAATCAATTGGTTTGGTACTCACACGAAACTTATATATTGTAGAGTGCAGCGTGCAAATGTTGATATCAGAACTTTTGTATGTTGAAGGTGCGATCGTCACCTCGTTGAGAGGTGTTTTTGTTTGATATATATTTTCATTATTTGCTATTGCACGCGACATTCGTACGTTTTGCAGGTGAAAAAAAAATCTTCCAGAACTTATATTCCTTTGATAAAAGGCTCAAATTAAAGCTCTTGATTAGCACTACAATTCGTGCAAAGAGGTGACTTTTGGCCATTATTTGTTTTTAAGATATATCAAAAATACCAAGCTTTTCGCACGCGACACCAATAAAAGTGATTTTTTTGACTTCGATTGTAGAAAAACGTGAAGGAATATTTTAATACAGATATTTTCATAGTGCTTTTTATTTTTTCTTCCTTAAAATTTATTTGGGTGGTTACAGTACATTGAGTAATTATTTTTTTAATTCCATTAAGGTGACTGTCGCACGCTACATGTTGCGCGCGACAGCTTTTTTAATTTTTTGTTAGGTGGTTTTTCTTTAACCTTAACGTCAAAAAAACTGTTTAGAAGCAACCTTAAAATATACCAAAAAATACTTTAATAAAAAGGACATTTTTGTCCAAATTATAGTGATTGTCCTGAAAAATTATCTAAGGATACTCAAATCGTTAAGTTTAGTTGAGGATCATCTAACTGGAATCAAATATTAGTGCAAAACCATTTAGAAATACGTTTTTATAAAGTTTCAAGCTTTTTGGCTTAGTTGACATCCTCAGAGAATTACCCATATTTACATTTGCAGGACAAACATTACAATTCAATTATTACCACCATTTTATATTGTTGCACACTTTGTTTCAGGTTATCGACGTATCAAAATTTATACTCATCTCTGCAGAACATATGTCTTCAACTGGGATATCATCAATTACTTTAAATGAAACGAATATATTTTGCAATTTACGTTCTATTAAACTAAAATTAGTGTTAAAGCAAAAGGCTTGGATATCACTAGCTATGTAAGTTTTTATTTCCAATTCATTATATTTCCTTAAAAAATTCATCCGTCAGTGAAAAACAAGAAGGAAAGCTAACTTCGGTTAGCCGAAGTTTATATACCCTTGCAGATCTTTCCTATTCAATTACAAATTCAAAATGTAAAATCCACTTTTACTTGCGTATTTGTTGCAACAAACAAAATTACAACAGTTTTCGTATTATTTTGACATTACTCGATCGATCCTTCTTAGGGCAGCTATATTATATAGTCGTTGGATAATAAATTAAATTAATAAAATAAAGTTATTTTCCAGAGTAGAAGAGACTACAATAGAAATTAACGAAGCTAACATTCTTTTCCTATTAATTTCATTCATTTTCCGATCGTTCCTATCGGAGCTATCTGATATAGTCGTCCGATGTTTTTAAAATTTAATTTGAAATTTAGAACAGTTTAAATAATAATATTCCCAAAAGCTTTAGGTCCATATGTCAAAACACACCAAAGCTATAATTTTAATACCCTTGCAGAGGGTATAATGATATCAAACCAAAACACCTCTTAACGAGGTAAAAAACTAGTGACGATCGCACCTTCAACACACAAAAGTTCTGATATCAACATTTGTGACGAAATATGATTACACACATGATTAAATACACTTTTTAAAATTTATTTTTTCGGTACTCTACAATATAAAATGTTCGTTTGGGTAAAATCTTAAAATCTAGTGCAGCCCTTTTCCCTTCATAGACATTTTATATTACGCATCGATTTAAGTACAGACACCTTATTTGGCATTTTGCATTTGGCCACAATAACAAAACACAAATATATAAACCTAACAGTTCCCGAGTGCCCGGTTATATGACCGCCCTCGAATGCATGGGAACTGCAGTGTCAGCATATTTGATATGTGCGACCGCTCCGACGGCCAAGTGAACATAGTATCTGTCTCTCTCTCATAAATAAAGGCTGCCGGCATCTCTGCTTACATAGCCGGCCGATCGTAGCCTTATGCAAACAGTAATTAAGGGGGGACATCTGAGTAAATGGGGGAAAAAAAGCGGATATTCTGGAATTTTTTTGGCTAAATAAAAAAGCCAATCGAAAATTTGTAAATTAGGTTTCATAATATTAGGTTCGAAGTACAAAATACATTTTTTTCAAATAAATCAAAAACAAAATGGCGGCTGTGCAGCATTTCTTCGTAGGCCCTTTTTGGCCGGAAAGCTAACGTCCATAATTTTTTATCTAAATTTTGTTAGTTTCTATACATCAACAGCTATCGACACACGTAGGATTTTTGCGATATATTGATTTTTTGCAAAATGGTGAGTGATTGAAAAAAAATGATTGTAAAAAACATCACAAAATTGTTTGATAAAAAAATGTAAGCAATATAAAAACAAGAAAGGAAGCTAACTTCGGCCAGCCGAAGTCTATATACCCTTGCAGTTAATTCCTATTTAATTACAAATTACAAAAATCTGAATTTCGATTTGGAACATACCGAATTATAGCAATTTTGACAATAATTGATTGATCATTCCTATGGGAGCTATATAATATAGTCGTCCGATTTATGTAAAATTTATTTCAAAATTCTGAAATAATAAAATAAAGTTATATTCAAGAGTAGAAGAGAATACAATAAAAATTAACAAAGCTATAATTTTTTTCCTATTAATTTCTCATTAATTTTCCGATCATTCCTATGGAGCTATATGATATAGTCGTCCGATTTTTATAAAATTTAAATCGAAAATCAGAAGTATTAAAAAAACGATATTCCAAAGAGGAAAAAATATGTCAAAAGACACCGAAGCTATAATTTTGTTCATATTAATTTGCCATTAATTTTCTGATAGTTCCTATGGCAGCTATATGATATAGTCGTCCGATTTTTATAAAATTTAATTCGAAATTCAGAACTGTTAAAAAAATGATATTTCCAAGAGCATAAGGTAATATGTCAAAAAACACATAAGTTATAATTTTTTTTCAATTATTTTTCCGATTATTCCTATGGGAGCTATAAGATATAGTTGTCCGATCCGGCCGGCTCCGACTTATATACTACCTGCAACAGAAATACGACTTTTGGTAAAGTTTCAGCTCGATAGCTTAAAAACTGAGGGACTAGTTTGCGTAGAAACGGACGGACGGACGGACAGACGGACAGACGGACAGACGGACAGACGGACAGACGGACAGACGGACAGACGGACGGACAGACGGACAGACGGACATGGCTAGATCGACTCGTCTAGTCATGCTGACCAAGAATATATATACTTTATAGGGTCTGAAACGTCTCCTTCACTGCGTTGCAAACTTCTGA
This sequence comes from Drosophila mimetica, assembly GCA_037075245.1. NCBI lineage: Eukaryota > Metazoa > Arthropoda > Insecta > Diptera > Drosophilidae > Drosophila > Drosophila mimetica. The sequence continues at coordinate 35,191 of JBAMCH010000016.1, read as the reverse complement.
CTGAAATCATTATACCCTCTGCAAGGGTATAAAAAATCCTACGTGTGTCGATAGACATAGGTATTTTGAATATGCTGTCAAAATTTCAGATCGGTCGATTAAGATTTGTTCGAGTTATTTTCCGGCAGTCTCAAAAAAAGGGCTTTCGAGAAAAACGCGTTTAAAATTTTAAGGTGCCTGGGATATACATATGAGGCATCGCCGCAGATTGGAAAATTTCGATACTTAGACACATTTGCCGGACTCTATCTTTTGGTATGTTATTTTTAAGACCCTAAAGAATATTATAAACAAAAAAAAATTGTTTTAAATTTTTAAAAAATTTTACTCAGATGTCCCCCCTTAAGAAATCAGAATTAAAAATAAAAAGCTTGGGAGCGTACCACTAGGTCGCTCCCAATTCAACAGAAACTATTTTAAAAAGTCTCATAAAGAAAATATAGCACATGGCGACCGTGACAAAGGTTGTAGTTGAAAAAAAAAACATATATTTTAGTGTGAAAATGTGCGTGTGAGTGCGAGTGACGTAAATAAATGCACAACAGCGAATGAGTGCAAGAATTTGAAAAATGTGATTGTCGATTTAAAGATCAGACGGAGGCAAGGCATCAGCAAAACAGTGCAAATATAACAAACACAACTATAACAACTAACAACCAAATGTTAAAGCAACATAAACTTTTGAGCTACAACAAGTGTGGAAGGAATAGCAAATCTCTCTACACCAACGCTGGAAATATATGTGTTTAAGAATTAATGCAGTAATTGCAAACTTTGTTGATTATTTCCATCCGATATTTCCCGCTAAGGAATAGGGAATACCTTTAATGCTTTGTATCGATATATCGTAAGTTAAGTAGGCGATAACTATGTATCTCTACTGCTCATCCCTAGGAAAGAACACATATACATTGAAACCATTGAAATATACACATGGGAGGTTAGGCGCCGAAACTTTGGAGTTTTTTACCAGTCCAAATAAAAGAATTAATTACAGTCCACTCTTTGTCTTATTCGCGAACACTTTGGTCCTTCGAGCCGGATCCATCGGTCTCGTTTTAGTTTTCCAACAAAAAGTGGTAAAATTCTCGTTCCTAAACTTCACATTTTGGTGAAATCGGGCCTAACCTCAAACATTGAAATGTCGCTGCAAGCAGCGAAAACACAACTTGGGTTTTGCAAGGCGCAAATCACACGCGCACATGGTCGGGCCTCGGAATTCATATCAACCGTAACAGCTTTGGACACTTTGGAACATCATCTTCGCCGTATCATGGATACGTTCGATCAACTTCTAAAGCTGTCGGCGGAAACTTACTCCCTCTGTGAAGATGAGGATTTAGCCGAACCCGACGATCTACACGAGTACGAAACCAAGTACTACGAATTGCACGCTTTGTTATCAGATGCCATAGCAGAAAGGAAACGGACAAACCCACATTCATCTACCCTAATCGTCAACGGGGAGGACCCACTTGAATGACTGGCTACCTCGCAGGCACAGCTGGTAGCTTCGCAGACACAGTTCTTGGAGCAGGTTCGGGAATCACATACACACACTGACTTGAGGTTTGAAAAGATCAAGATTCCAACTTTTCGGGGCAACTACGAAGATTGGCCTCAATTCTGTGATCTCTTTCTGGGATCGGTGGATCGACGAGAAAACCTAACAAGCTGCCAGAAATTCCATTACTTGAAGTCTTATTTGGATGGAGATGCTCTCAACTTGGTAAAGCACATTGCCGTGACCGAGGAGAATTATGTTGAAGCCTGGGATAAACTGGTCCATCGGTACGACAAAAAGCCACTTATAACGCGCTCGTTTATTGCGGGGTTTTTGGCGCTACCCAACGTTGCAGCTTCGGGGGTGGCAAGCGTTCTGTGTTCGGCGCGTCTGTCCGTCGGCCCGCCCCCTCCCTTGCCGTGCGTGTGTTCTCCCCCCCTGCGGCGCTTCCCCTTCTCCCGCCGCCCGCCTCTCCCGCTGTGCGTGTGGCGTTTACGGGGGCGGGGGCGGGGGGCGCCCCCCGCGGGCGGCGTGTCGGGTTTTGGGGGCCGTCCCTTGCGGAGGGGGGGTTCCGATTGCAACCTTATTGTTTCCCTCCCGGGGGGTGGCGCTTCCCTGCGCCCCCCCATCCAACAATGTGAAAATATTTGGTCTTCTTTGGGGTCCCGATACGGACACATTTTCTACATCTCCACGATCAATTATTGTCAAGCGGACCTTACTATCAGAGCTCTCCAAGATATATGATCCATTGGGTATTGTATCCCCAGCTACAGTTATGATAAAGATACTCTTTCAAGAATGTTGGCTCTGTTCTCAAAGCTGGGATGAACCTTTGACTGAAAACATTGCCAGGCGATGTACCATATTAGCAGGCGAGCTGTCAATGTTGGCACAATGTCCAATCCCTCGATACTTGGCCAGACCCTCGCAAGCTATTGGGCTGCATGGATTTGCGGATGCCTCTTCACAAGCAGTCGGAGCCGTTGTATATAGCCGAGTTACAACAGGGATGGAAACGCTTGTCACGCTAATCGCAGCCAAGACTCGGGTAGCTCCTATTAAAGCTATTTCGATACCGCGACTGGAACTCACCGCAGCTCATCTACTAGCCAAAGTACTAACGCTCGTCAAGTCGTCTTTCTCAATCCCGATTACCGGAACCTTTTGTTGGACGGACTCTGAAGTCGTTCTTCACTGGCTGTCAGCCCCACCTCGACGATGGAACACCTTCGTATGCAACCGGACGGCTGAAATATTGACAGAGTATCCCAGAAGCTGCTGGAACCATGTACGTTCAGAGGACAACCCAGCGGATTGCGCGTCCCGCGATCTGCTCCCCTCCACATTGCGGGATCATACTCTATGGTGGGCAGGACCTAACTGGTTAGCGGAATCGCCGTCTTTGTGGCACACTGGCAAAAAAGGGCAGAATCGAAAGCTGCCTGTAGAGGCACTTTGTGAGGAAAAACCCGACAAGCAACTCAATTTCTCACTGGAAGCTACTCATCAGGATACTCTCGATGGTTTAAGTCACAAACTTTCGAGTTGGATTCAGCTTTTACGAGTTTTACGAGCTACGTTTTCCGCTTCATAAGCAAAATGCGCTCCAAGGTGAATGCACGTCTTGCCAAAAACTCGGATCTCCAGAGGTCATCGCAACAAGCTGTCTCACATAGCGGATTCTTGACAACTAAGGACTTGCAGTACGCTCGGGAGAAATTGTTAAAACACTTGCAAATCTCTTCATTTCCGTTGGACTACGACGCTGTCAAGCATGGTCAATGCCTGCCCAGAAAATAAAAGTTGTTGAGGCTCACACCGTTTTTAGATGAGTCTGGATTGTTACGCATCGGTGGACGTATCGACCGATCAGTATTGCCGTTCAACGCAAAACACCCGATTATCGTATCAAAGGAATCTCCGCTGGCACTACTCATCATACGCTATTTTCACAAGGCTAATTTACACACGGGAGTAGATGCCACCTTCCACCACGTTCGTCCGCAATTCTGGATTTTGGGAGCCAGAAACCTGACTCGTAAAGTAGTTTTCCGCTGTAAATCCTGCTTTATGAACCGACGCCTGACGCAGCATCAGATCTTGGCTGATTTACCGATACCACGAATCCAACAAAATCCTTGCTTCCGTCACACTGGCCTTGACTACGCTGGACACATCGCTATTAAGGAAACGAAAGGTCGCACTCCTCGCATCGGCAAAGCTTGGTTCGCCATATTTGTTTGCCTGGCCACCAAGGCGATGCACCTAGAAGTCGTCAACGATCTTACCACAAAAGCGTTCATTGCTGCGTTCAAACGGTTTTGTGCACGTCGGAAAACCCCCACCGATTTGTATTCCGACAATGAAACTACGTTTCATGGAGCCAGACGAGAGCTGGAGGAAATGCGGAAGTTAGTCCAAGATCAAGCTAAGGACGAGGAGTTGGCTGATTTTTTCTCGACTGAAGGCTTGAATTGGCATTTCATACCCCCCTCCGCGCCCCACTTTGGCGGATTGTGGGAATCGGGGGTGCGGTCGGTAAAGCTGCACCTACGCCGAGTTGTGGGCGCAGCTGCCCTAACCTTTGAAGAATTGTCAACAGTGCTCGCACAAATCGAAGCTATTATCAACTCACGACCACTGGCCCAGGTCAGCGATCACACTGTCGATCCACTTACACCAGCTCATTTTTTGATTGGACAGCCATATACAGCGGTACCTGAGCCTTCTTTACTGAACACGCAGATGAATCGATTGGACCGGTGGAATCAACTTCAAGCCATGGTACAGGGATTCTGGAAGCGATGTCACACCGAATACTTGACTTCTCTACAGTCACGCGGAAAGTGACAAGAAGGGACGACTAATTTAGAAGTAGGCACTCTTGTTGTACTCAAGGAACCCAACCTACCACCGGCGAAATGGATACTTGGTCGCATCCAGGAAGTACACCCAGGACAGGACTCAAAGGTCAGAGTGGTCACCGTCAAGACAGCACATACAATCTAAAAACGCCCTATTACCAAGATCGCAGTACTTCCCCTTAACTGAACGCGTCGTTCAGGGGGGCCGGTATGTTTAAGAATTAATGCAGTAATTGCAAACTTTGTTGATTATTTCCATCCGATATTTCCCGCTAAGGAATAGGGAATACCTTTAATGCTTTGTATCGATATATTGTAAGTTAAGTAGGCGATAACTATGTATCTCTACTGCTCATATACACATATACATTGAAACCATTGAAAAATACACATGTGAGGTTAGGCGCCGAAACTTTGGAGTTTTTACCAGTCCAAATAAAAGGATTAAATACAGTCCACTCTTTGTCTTATTCGCGAACAATATGAGTGCGGAAGGCAATCCGCCTTCTTCACCATCGTGTGCGGCACCTGCTCCTATTGAGCAAAGGGATGCACAGAGACTAGAAGTGTATCCCAACGATAGATGAAATAGCCTGTGCAGCCAGCACCGGTCTCGTTCGGCGCGCCAAGCCGGACTACAGAAAATTGAACCGAAAGCGCTTCCAAGAGCGCCCAACATTACTTTTTATACCCGTTACTCGTTTCGTGCAAAAGTATGTAACAGGCAGAAGGAAGCGTTTCCGACCACATAAAGTATATATATTCTTGATCAGGATCACTAGCCGAGTCGATCTAGCCATGTCCGTCTGTCCGTCTGTCCGTCTGTATGAACGCTGAGATCTTGGAAACTATAAAAGCTAGAAGATTGAGATTTGGCATGCAGATTCTAGGGGTTAATACGCAGCGCAAGTTTTTCACGCCGATGTGCCACGCCCTCTCTAACGTCCACAAACCGCGAAAAACTGTGACTCGTTCTGTATGAACGCTGAGATTTTGGAAACTATAAAAGCTAGAAGATTGGGATTTGGCATGCAGATTCTAGGGGTTATTACGCAGCGCAAGTTTTTCACGCCGATGTGCCACGCCCCCTCTAACACCCACAAACCGCGAAAAACTGTGGCACCCACAGTTTTGAAGCTATATTAACGGGAAAAGCAATGTGTATTCGTTTCATCAATACATATTGATAGACCAAAGTTGGAAACCCCCCTCGCCCCTAACGCCCACAAACCGCGAAAAACAGTGGCACCCGTCTGTATGAACGCTGAGATCTCGGAAACTATAAAAGCTAGAAGATTGGGATTTAGCATGCAGATTCTAGGGGTTAATACGCAGCGCAAGTTTTTCACGCCGATATGCCACGCCCCCTCTAACGCCCACAAACCGCGAAAAACTGTGGCACCCACAGATTTGAAGCTATATTAACGGGAAAAGAAATGTGTATTTGTTTCATCAATACATATTGATAGACCAAAGTGGGAAACCCCCCTCCCCCCTAACGCCCACAAACCGCGAAAAACAGTGGCACCCGTCTGTATGAACGCTGAGATCTCGGAAACTATAAAAGCTAGAAGATTGGGATTTAGCATGCAGATTCTAGGGGTTAATACGCAGCGCAAGTTTTTCACGCCGATATGCCACACCCCCTCTAACGCCCACAAACCGCGAAAAGCTGTGGCGCCCATAGTTTTAAAGCTAGAGCAAAAGTGTAAACGCAATTTTGTTTGGGTTATTAACGCCTACCGAAATGTAGAAGAAATTTTTTTAATTTTTTGAAGCGGCTGCTTGGTTTGCCCTGCTTGAGACTGCTGACTTTAGCTGAGTAACGGGTATTTGATAGTCGAGGCACTCGACTATAGCGTTCCCTCTTGTTTTTATATAAATTTAAGCATCTGCGATGCAAAAATAATATTAATAATATTGCACAGACCAGGCAGTTTCTAGCTGCGGGTCTTCATTTTTTTTTACCTAGGTAGGGATACCTGTAAAAATTTTCGTCTTATCTTTCCTTAATAAATACCTCCATAATACAAAAAGAAAAACTATAAATGTCTAAACCAAGAAAAATAAGTAAAAAAAGAGGACAGAAAAATTTCCTAAAATTTTAAGATTTAGGAATTAAATAGACAACTTTATGATACAAAATTAACCCCAGTATCATGGCAACAGAACCTGAAAATTAAACAAGAATTAGAAAACACATTTAGAGAATTACAAGCTTATAAAAATAGGCAGGACATGAAAGAAGCAAGGAAGCCTAAGTGCCCTCCTGATTGTAAAGGTACCTAATTGTGAATATACAAAAAAAATGATATACAATATACTGTAAAATTTTATATATATGAAAGTCTCATTTAAAAGAAATTCAATATGCAAAACGGACCTCACAAACGAGACAGAAAAAATACCCAATATGGGATTAGTAAACGTTAAGTCAGTGGATTCCACTGCTAACGTTATAAATAAAATTGAATCACAAAATATTGAAAACCATAAGCATGTAATAAGAGCGAGCGAGATGCACTACATGCTTTGGCGGGCGTTCATAGAAGAAAGGCGAGGGCTTGTTAAAAAACTTTCGATATTTAAAAAACTAAAAATGGTTCCAACTTTTTACAAAAACCGATTGTAACTAACACTATGGCGCATATATTAAAATAAAAAAAGAATTTTTTTTTTGTGGGGGCAATAATTTGTTTTTATTTTTAAGAAATTAAAAACTCATTTTTTTTTAGAAATTTTTTTTTGAAAGAAAAGGTTTTAGAGGAATTAATGAAAAAGACATGAAGTCAATCGGATTCATATAACCGGAGATACAGATTTTCAAAGAGAGGGTACTTTTCCAAATTTGACGATTTTTGGCAATCTTAAAAAATTCTAACTAAAAAAATAATTTTTTTTCGGTCAAATCCTGATACACGTGCTTACTTATTTTCCGAATAGTACTTGTAAGAAAAGTTTCAGGCAAATCAAAAATGTGACCCAATAAAAAGTGTTCGGTTTGTAAAAGAACCGCCCAAATACTTTTGACCACCCCTGAAACTCAACAGTTTCTAGCATTTCAAATTTATAGGTTACATTTTAAACTTAATATCAAAACAAAAAACAATTAAAAATAAAATTTTGGATTAATATAGCTGTTGTTAAGTAAATGAAATTGAGCGGGTGGGTGTCACATGTCTAATAACTTAATTAATTTATAATTTAAATATCCAGTTTTCATGAAGCAGGTTGTATGCTCTCCAAAAATAGTTTAAATTTCAATGCACAAAAATGTTATCTCATTTTCTACCAACATTACTTCTTTAATCTTAAAAGATTTAAGGGGGGACATCTGAGTAAAATTTTTTTAAAATCCAAAAAATTTTTTTTTGTTCAAAATATTCTTTAGGGTCTTAAAAATAACATACCAAAAGATAGAGTCCGGGAAATGTATCTAAGTTTCGAAATTGTCCATTCTGCCGCGATGCCTCATATGTATATCGTAAGCACCGTAAGAACTTTAAACGCGTTTTTCTCGAAACCACTTTTTTTGAGACTGCCGGAAACATAGCTCGAACAAATTTTAATCGATCGATCTGAAATTTTTACAGTATATTCAAAATACTTATGTCTATCGACACACGTAGGATTTTTTTATATTGCGTACTTTTTTTTTTATTAACACTTTTGTGACGTTTTTTTCCATCACTTTTATTCAATCTCTCACCATTTTGCAAAAAATCAATATATCGAAAAAATCCTACGTGTGTCGATAGCCGTTGATGTATAGAAACTAACAAAATTGGAATTTTTTCCTCTAGATCAAAAATTACGGGCGATAGCTTTCCGGCCGTGGACCCCCTTCAACCAAAAAGGGCCTACGAAGAAATGCTGCAGAGCCGCCATTTTGTTTTTGATTTTTTTGAAAAAAATTTATTTTGTACTTCGAACCTAATATTATTAAACCTAGTTTAGAAATTTTCGATTAGCCTTTTCATTTGCTCAAAAAAAATTCCTTAAAATCCGCTTTTTTTTGCCCGTTTACTCAGATGTCCCCCCTTAAAAAAAGGTTCAATGAGTATAATATAAATGTCGAAGCTTGACAAGGAATAACAACAATTTTTTTGAGAATTGGGTATAAGTTTCGAAATTTCTGTGTAAAACAATGAGTTACTTACAAAGCACTTTGTTTTGCCTAGTACTAACTCATTAGTTTTTAAGTTTTGTAAGTTCTTGGCAACCTGAAAAATAATTTTCATAGAAAGGGATAATAAAATATTTCTTCTTTACATAGTGTTTTGGCAATACGATTTCAGAGACTTGTGTTTAGCTTCAAACGGAAATGTCCACAAGTTTTTTTAATGGACCCGATTGTTCAACTATTTTGGGGTAATGGTTTAAAAAATGATGTTTTGGTTTTAAATTGTCTTCAAATAAAATCTGGTAGTCTCAGTTATGAGCAAGTATTACTGATTGTAGAGTTTTTTTTATCGTTTTTAGAATAGTCTGATAAAGTTACCAAGTCAATTAATTCAAGTACATTTTTAACAAATTGCCAAACATAATCGTTCTTGGGAATTTGATCGGAAATCATTAGCGGAAAGAACGTTATGAAGGTCAATAGCTCACGAGCAGTTGCTTTGATATTGAATTTTTTTAATAAACTTAATTGAAAGGCTGGACATATGTTTCCTATCTCAGCTTCTCCATAATCAAAATCTGTTTTTCTTATAATCAAGAATTCCAAGTCAAATATTTTTTGTTTAAAATAATACATAATAATATGACAAATATCATATCTCAGCACGCCTTCAAATAAGTCATGCAAAATGTCTACAGCATAATTAGATCTTACGAAGAAATTTTGAAGTTGATTAAAGAGACAATCTGATTTTATTCCCGTCATAGAGAGATCTTAGAGGCTTAAGTTATTTTTATAATTTTCTTCATTTCTTAAGCTTTGATTACAAACATTAAACGAGGCATAGCTATCTTGCTTTGATATTTTACAAAATCTACAAAAAAAATTTGAAACAAATGAAGTGGTGAATCCTAAAGTACTGTTCAACCCTAAATTATCGCCTAGTATTGCTACTGATTGCCGTTACCTCTAGTTTAACATCGGAGAGACTTAACTTTCATATCTCTAACGAAATTGAATTTGTTAGTGTCAAAGTTTCCCTGCAATCCTTATCTATTTTTGTAACCTGCTCTTATATTCCTCCTGGCTCAGATTTTTTCATTTATGAACACCATCTGTCTGCTATTAAATCCGTTATATCCCTTCTTTCCAACAGAGACCTTTTAATTGTTTTGGGTGTGTTTAATCTCCCTAATATCTCTTGGTCTCCTCCTACTGACTAACCTGCTGCTACACCTTTATCAGCCCATGATTTTGTGGATGGCCTTCTCGAATTATCGTTTCAGCAAGTAAGCTTTATACGAAATTCATTAACAGACAATTGGACCTTGTATTTGTTTCAGATCCGCATAAAGTAACGGTATCTAGAATTGACGCACTTGTTGTACCTGAAGACCGATATCATCCTACATTGCAATTGACAATTGGCCTCCCCTGTACTGATACCCTTTCTCTTTTAGTTTCTCAAACTAAAGTGAGATGTTTTCGTAAATGTGACTATAATAAACTAAATTATATGATTTCCCAATATAATTGGACTGATTTGTACAATTGCATGTATATCGAAAATGCAATTGAACTTTTCCATAGCGTTTTAAACACTTTTTTTGACGAATGCGTTTCTGACAGGCTTCCTCTGAAGCTAAGCAGGCCTCCTTGGTTTAATAATGCTCTTCAAAGACTTAAAAATCTTAAATCCAACACTTATAAAAAGTATAAAAAATCGGGTGGGCCATCTGATTTTTCGAAATATGTGGTGGCTCGTTCAGATTTCAATGTTCTCAACAGTCACTGCTATTCTATGTATTTAAATCGATGTAAATTCGAATTTTCAAATGATCCGAAGCAGTTTTATAAATTTGTTAATGCCAAGCGTAAATCTTCGGCATTGCCTTCTTCGGTACGTTTAAACTCAATGGAGGCGTCGACGGACTCTGAAATTGCTGATTTATTTGCTGACTTTTTTCAAACTACTTATAGTTCGTCTTCTTGGTCAAATTCTAACTACCCTAATCCCTTTAATAGGGCAAATTGTATTTTTTCCCCCGTAATTACCGAAAGTTCTCTCTTAAGAGACTTAGAAAGAACAACGCCAACTTATTCTCACGGTCCTGATGGACTCCCTGGGTGTGTGCTTAAGTTTTGTGCTTCAACCATTTGTAAACCGATTCTTAAACTTATTCACTTGTCTATTTCATCATCAATTTTTCCTACTATCTGGAAGGACTCTTTCATTATTCCACTCCACAAAAAGGGTGCGAAGGTGGATGCCCAGAATTATAGAGGTATTTCTAAATTGTCGGCAATTCCGAAATCATTTGAGCGTATTATTACTTTTCATTTGCAACACTTATGTTTCTCGCTAATATCACCGTGTCAGCATGGTTTGTTAAGAGAAGATCGACCACCACTAACCTCCTTGAATTGTCATCTGTTGTAATAAATGGATTTAAGAAAAAAATGCAGACTGATGTTATATATACAGATTTCAGCAAAGCTTTTGACTCGGTCAACCACTCTCTCCTTTTATTCAAATTAGATCAGCTTGGGTTTCCATGTAATCTATTAACTTGGATTTCAAGTTATTTGAATGGAATGACTTAGAGAGTTATAATTAAGAACGCTGTCTCCAAAATGATCCACGTGACATCGGCAGTGCCCCAGGGTAGTCATTTGGGCCCTTTGCTGTTTACCTTGTTTATTAAAGATCTTCCGTCTATCGTAACACATTCTCGTGTACTAATGTATGCTGATGATGTTAAGCTTTGTTTGACATATAATAAGATTGAGTCTGGTTTTGGCTTACAATCAGACATTGATCATTTTCAGATATGGTGTGAGTATAACCTCCTAAATTTGAACTTCCTGAAATGTAACGTAATGACCTTTTATAGAGGTACTCCTTCGCTTATAAGTTATTCGCTTCAGAACTCCCCACTTAATCATATATATTCAGTAAACGATTTAGGTGTTCTTCTGGACCCGAAGCTTAAATTTGACTGCCACATAATGTCGACTGTCGACAAAGCAATGAGTGTTCTTGGGTTTATAAAGCGTTGGTCAAAAGAATTTGATGACCTTTATATAACCAAATTGTTATTTACCTCCCTTGTCCGTCCTATTTTGGAATATTGTTCTTCAGTTTGGAGTCCACAATATCAAGTTCACATTGACCGTATTGAGTCTTCTTTTTGCCCTTGGTAGTTTGAACTGGGATAAAAACGTAAGGCTTCCTTCCTACCAGAGTAGATTACTATTGCTTAACTTACCTACGCTTGAAAACCGTAGAATGATGCTTGGTACTATTTTTATGCAAAATCTTATAAGAGGTGATATTGATTCTGTAGAACTGGTAAACCGTTTAACTTTTAATATTCCCGTTAGACTAACAAGAAACTATTACCCTCTTAATTTGCCCCGATGTACTTATAATTTTAGTCTGCATGAGCCCTTTCGCGTTCTTTGTACTAATTATAACAATCTTTATCATTTAATTTGTATTTCAACTTCTATCCCTGTATTAAAAACTAAAATTTTATGTCATTTGCTTCAATCATAGTTGTAGCCAGATGTCCCGTATTTATTTGTTTCATGCATTTTCCTCAGGAACTCGCATTTTTGCCCGAAATTGTAAAGGGTCCCGCGCGTAACAAGCACGTGCTTGGTATCGTTGGGCCACTTGTTTGTACTGCTCGTAGTGCATCAACGTCCATCATATATATATACTGTATATTCCTCGCCATCTACTTTTATTTGAACATCTTTATCTTCAAATTCCTTTAACACTTCTATAAATTTAAAGAAACATTTAGAATTGCCTAGTCTTTTAACGTCTTCTGTTTTGTAAATAGCTGCAGTAAAAATAGTATTATATTTCAGAGGTGGTGTTAGAAAAGAAAGATAGACTCCTGTTAGCAGACTGCGATGTGGTCCTAAAGTATTATTTATTTCAAAGTCATCAGTATATAAACAGGAAAGGAAGCTAACTTCGGTCAGCCGAAGTCTAATTCCTATTTAATTAAAAATTACAAAAATCTGAATTCACCAAATTATAGAAATTTTCGTAATATTTTGACAATAATTGATTGATCAGTCCTATGGCAGCTATATAACATAGTCTTCCGATTTATGTACAATTTATTTCGAAATTCTGAAATAATAAAATAAAGTTATATTCCAGAGTAGAAGAGAATACAATAAAAATTAAAAAAGCTATAATTTTGTTCCTATTAATTTCCCTTTAGTTTTCCGATCGTTCCTCTGGGAGCTATATGATATAGTCGTCCGATTTTTATAGAATTTAATTCGAAATTCAGGACAGTTAAAAAAATGATATTCCCAAGAGCAATAGTTAATATGTCAATAAACACCGAAGATATAATTTTTATACCCTTGCAGAGGGTATAATGATTTCAGTCAGAAACGTTTCCGACCCTATAAAGTATATATATTCTTGGTCAGCATGACTAGACGAGTCGATCTAGCCATGTCCGTCTGTCCGTCCGTTTCTACGCAAACTAGTCCCTTAGTTTTTAAACTATCGAGCTGAAACTTTACCAAAAGTCGTCTTTCATGGCGACATGGCTAGATCGACTCGTCTAGTCATGCTGATGAAGAATATATATACTTTATGGGGTCGGAAACGTCTCCTTCACTACGTTGCAAACTTCTGACTGAAATCATTATACCCTCTGCAAAAATATGGAATTTTATATTGTTTGTCTTTATTGTTTGATTTAATTTTTTTCCATAAAAGTCCGTTTCTAAATTTGGAATTTTTGTTTGAGCTTCATAGAAATTTAGATTTTTCATAAAACTTTTAAAAACATTTGGCAGCTCGAAGAAAGATTTTAACTGAAACTCTAAAGATAATTATGGAATTTATATAACTAATGTTTATATAAACTCCAGGAAATACACCAGCCCGATTTGCCAAATAGTAAAAACACTTTAGTTGTCGTTTTAGTTAAATTTTATTTTCTACAACCGCACTCTCTCGTTGTCTGAAATCAAGTGGCTAGGGTACGCATGTGCATACAAAAGGAAACAAAAACGTTCTTAGGCAGAGAGGGGGAGAACAAAGAGAGGAGAGAGCTTTGCCTCTCTCTGAGATCTTCATGGTTCATCCCCTTCCCACACACACACAATGTATATGTGTACAAGTGTGACTTTTGGTATTTTCAACACGCCACCTCAAAAGTTACACTGATACAAATTAAGGAATAACAAAAGATAATTTTCAGACGAGTGTGTGCATATTCAAATGGTTGTAATATTTTTCAACTCTGGGGACTCTTTCTTTTCTGATCCAGCATTTGCTGCAAAGAATTGGGGAAACCCAGCAAAACCCAATCAGATCAATCAAAAACATAAATTAACAAGATTCGTTTATATAAACAGTAATGGTTAGACTAGAAATTATTTTGGTTTGATTATTGTTAAATATATATATATATATATATGCCAAGAGATCCAGCTTGTCTTGGTTTTAAGGTGGATTATCAATTAAAAAAGGTTCAGGCTAAAGGTCCAGTTAGCCCCAGTTGGTCTCGCAGTGCAGTGAATCTGGCTGTTGGTAGTGGCTTCGTTAAAATATCAGCCAATTGGAAATCTGTGGAAATATACTTGACGCAGATTAGTTTGTTTTCAATTTGTTCCCTGGTAAAATGATATTTAATATCTATGTGCTTAGTTCTCTTGTGGCAAGTAGGATTATTGGCTATACTAATACAACCTTGGTTGTCTTCAAAAATATCTATTGGTCCATTTAATTTTAATTTAATTTCATTTATTAATGACTTTAGCCATAATGCTTCTCTAACACCTTCAAATAAGGCCATATATTCGGCTTCGGTAGATGAAGCAGCAACTGATTTTTGTTTCATAGTACTCCAGGAAATGGAACAATTTCCAAACATTTTAAATATATATCCTGTAGTACTTCTCCTATCAGTCTCATTTCCAGCCCAATCAGAATCGACATACCCTATAAGAATATTATCCACTTTAGGATTCCTTTTGAACGATAACTTTAGGTCAACAGTTCCTTTTAGGTATCTTAAAACTCGTTTAAGACATTGCCATAATTCTTTGTTATTATTATTAGTATACCGGCTTAAGATACTTATTGATGTACTCAAGTCCGGACGTGTACACAACATTATGTACATTAAACAGCCAATTAAATTCCTACATGGTGCTTCACATGATTCTTCAGCTTGCAAGTCCTCATAATTTAGTTTGCTTGGAAGAGGGGTACTAACTGGATTACAATCTTCCATATTGAATTTCTTTAAAACATTTTTAATATATGCAGATTGACTAAGACAAATTTGATCATCTTTTCGATCAATTTTTATACCAAGGAAATGTCGTATTTCACATAAGTCAGTCATTTGAAACGTACTTGAAAGGTAAGTTTTAAATTTAGACATACTTTCAGAACTACTGGTGGCAATTACCACATCATCAACATATAATAGTATATATATATTTTTACTTATATCTCCCTTATTTAAAATATATATACATCGGTCTACTTCTAGATTCTGAAATCCAAAATTTTTAAGTGCACTTTCAAAAACCTCAAACCAGCATCGTGCAGCTTGCTTAAGGCCATAAATAGCTTTATTTAGTTTACATACTTTATTTCCTTCGTACTGGTTTAAACCTTTTGGAACCTTCATATAAATTTCATCCTTTAAAGTTCCATTTAAAAAAGCTGTCTTTACATCCATATGATGGATCAGTAAATTATATTGATTAGAAAATGCCAAAAGAAATCTGAAACTAGAAATTCGTGCAACAGGTGCAAAGGTCTCATCATAATCCATCATATATTCTTGGGTGAAGCCCCTTGCTACCAGTCTTGCCTTATATTTTAGTAAATTACCATTTTCATCTTGCTTTAAACTAAAAACCCACTTGCAATCTACTATGTTTTTATCCATAGGCCTTTGCACTAAGCACCATGTATTATTTACAAAATGAGAATTTAGTTCATCTTTAATGGCTTCCTCCCACAAGGTTCGGTCATCTCGAAATTTAATTTCCTCATATGTATTGGGAATATCACTTAAACACAATTGGGTATTCATAAGACATTTTTCTAAAAATCTATATGATAATTTTGGTTTATCTTTATTTCTCTCACTGCGTCTGACTTGTTGATTTTCATTTTCTTCTATATTATCACCAGTTTCAACTACTGGATCGGTATTCTCGAGACAAGTGGAATTTTCATTTGAGTTTTCACCAAACTTTGAATCCATTGATTCATTCATTTCCTGTGATGGAAAATCAAACTCTTCATTCTCTTCAATTGGAGAATCATGACTTCTGCTAACATCATTATGTTTTACCACAGAGTCATTTTCATTTAAAGTCATAGATTCTATGCTTTTTTCATCCACCACTACATCTCTAGCTATCATAAATTTTCTCGATTCCTCATTCCACAATTTATAGCCATTTGGCTCATACCCAACGAGTATAGTCTTGATCGATTTCTCGTCAAATTTTCGCTTACGAACTTTATTTAGTGCGTATACAGTCGATCCAAATATTTTCAAATATTTTAATATTGGCTTCTTTTTATGCCACATCTCATATGGTGTTTTTCTTATATTTTCCAAAGCTCTACTTGGGGACCTATTAACTAAATAAGTTGCTGTTAAAACAGCTTCACCCCAAAAACTTTTATTAAGTTTAGTACAGTTAATCATAGATCGAGCTTTTTCGGTGATTGTCCTAATCATCCGCTCCGCAACACCATTCAATTGTGGGGTATGAGGAACCGTTAAATGATAACTGATACCTTTTTCGACACAAAATTCACGCATTTCATTAGAGAGGTATTCCCTGCCATTATCAATATATAGATTTACCATTTTTAAGTTAAAATGAGCCTCACTTTTCGCCACAAAGTCTTTGAATACAAAAAACACGTCTGATTTATAAGTTATTAAATATGTCACACAGTAATGTGTAAACTGATCAATAAATACTACATAGTAGTTTTTATTATCAATAGTTGAGGGCGTAATCGGACCACATACATCAGAATGAACTACGAACAATGGGCGGTCAATATTTTCTTTGTTTTTAGATTTTTCAAATTTTAGCCTAGATTGTTTTCCGTTAATACATGCCTCACATAATTCATTTCTATTTAGTTGTACGTTTTTTATAAGTTCAACATCTTCAAACAAGCTGTTTCGTTTAATTTCTAAGAATTTTCCTACACTAATATGGCCTAACCTTTCATGCCACAAGCGATACTCTGCCTCATTTGAAATTTTGGATGTATATACTTTACTATTTAAATAAAATTTCACAATCGGTACATTATACTTACATATCCCTTCAAATGCCAAGTTACCATCTTTGATTATTTTTATTCCATCCGGATTAAATTCGACGGACATTCCAGCATCTAGCATCTTCTTCACGGATAGTAAATTGTGCGGTATTTCCTTGCAATACAGCACGTTTTGTAATGAAATGTTTTTCCCAGAACTGTTAAGACTAACTAGTCCTTTCGCAGTAGCATACACGAATTCTCCACGCTTTGCAATCTCAATCGCCACACTTGGATTTATATTCTCATACTCGGAAAATAAAGTTATGTCGTTTACTATGTGATCTGAAGCCCCTGAATCTAATATAAAATCTACGCCATCTGTCTTTTCCCTGGAATTAGCTAATTTCATCATAAATGCAAAAGCATCCGGCTGCGTTGCTGCCATCTGAGTCTGTCTCTCTCTAACCGCTACGTTCATCATAAAAGCAAACGAGCGTTCTGGCTGCGTTGCTGTTGCCATCTGAGCCTGCCTTTTTAAGGAGAAACAGTCTTTCTTCATATGGCCTAATTTGCCGCAATGAAAACACTTTAACTTAGGCTTTGACTTATTCGGAAATTGTTTCTTCACAAATTTTGTTATTTTGTTTTTGTATGTGCTATCCCTAGGCTCTCGATTACCTATAGCTTGCAACACTTTAGCACTTGTGTCCTTGCCAACTCCTTTTAGTTTAATTTCATGATCGAGAAGCCGTGTCTTTACAAAGGCTAATGTTAAATTGCTCTCAGAGAGAGTTTCTATCGCTGTTATTACTCCATCATAGCTAGTTGGAAGTGTTAGAAGCAAATGGGACACTTTGTCCATTTCATCTATCTTGGCACCTGCAGCAACTAACTCAGTAACCAAATCATCAAACAAACGAAAGTGGTTCACTAGCGGAGTATCACCCTTCAATTTTAGAGACAATAATTGTTTGCGTAATGAAAGTTGAGATGCCAGGCTTTTACGCTCGTAAATAGTATCCAAATTGTTAAAAATCTCCTTAGCCGAGCTCCCATTGTTGGCAAACACTAAAAACGAGTCACTCAAGTATTCGATTACAAGACTCTTTGCACTTCTTTCTGCTCGCTTCACTTCCTCACTTTCCTCATCACTTGGTTCCTCATCAATTACTTTTAACAACTCGTTTTCCTCTAACAAAGCCCTGACTCTAAATTTCCATATGGAATATTTTTCCCCGTTAAACGGTGTTATGTTTCTCTTTCCTTTTTCCATCTTCCGAGAATAACTGTTCTTCTGTTCGATTGTTATGCGCTTCTCAGAATTGTTATGCGCTTCTCAGAATTGTTGTTGCTAGTCTGCTCTAACACTCGCACTGAAAATGAAAAACGTGCGCCAATTTGGTGCGTCGTTATACATATATGTATATGTATGTTGTTTACTTATAAGCACGAATTTTAATAAAATTTATTTTGTTTTGGACTTGATTTAAGTTTTAATTGTTTCACTTTTTTTTTTTTATTTCACTTTTATTTTCCGTTAACAATCAAAGCATTTTTACTATAGCACTCAGCTGCAAATTGTGACTGGGCCCATAACCTATGGAATTTATATAACTAATGTTTATATAAACTCCAGGAAATACACCAGCCCGATTTGCCAAATAGTAAAAACACTTTAGTTGTCGTTTTAGTTAAATTTTATTTTCTACAACCGCACTCTCTCGTTGTCTGAAATCAAGTGACTAGGGTACGCATGTGCATACAAAAGGAAACAAAAACGTTCTTAGGCAGAGAGGGGGAGAACAAAGAGAGGAGAGAGCTTTGCCTCTCTCTGAGATCTTCATGGTTCATCCCCTTCCCACACACACACAATGTATATGTGTACAAGTGTGACTTTTGGTATTTTCAACAAAAACTAATATTACCCCTTCATTTTTTTTATCTCCTTAAGTCATTTTGTTTTTTACTCTTAGTAAGGCAATTTCGCTGTTAATCTGAGGCTCCCTATATAAATTTAACTTTTCAAGGTTTTTAATGGTTTTATATTCGCTTTCAACGTTTTTTAAAAGGTTGTTGGCAAAAGGTAGATACATTTACTAGCCGTTCTTTAATTTCACTCAAACTTGTTTTCTAAAATATATTTGATTTCTTTATATATTGGAGTTCTTATGTTTAGTTCTACTTGTTTCTGAATCTTATAAACTTCACTGCGGGGAAAATTTACCTGTTAACCTAAATTTAAATTAAATGCGAATGTGTGTTGATATAAGTTTTCTTCTTCTGAGTCCATCGGAATATTTTCTTTTGCTTGACGAAATTCATGCTGAAATATTATATTGTCTCTTTCTGGATACGTTAAAATATCATTTTCCGATTGCACGACTTCATTTAAATATTCAGTTTGATGGTCATTTTTTGTTAGCATGTGACTCTTGAAATGTTTAAAACTGGAAAAAACATTAGAACATTCAGAATATCCACAAGGAAGTTGTAAGTACGGGTCATACGTATGGAACTCTTTAATATGAAAAATAAAAATATTTATATCGTCAAAACTACGACATTTACAAAGTTTGCACATCAATATCATTTTTTAGAAGATTAATGTTGTTTGGTTGAAGCTCTTTCAATAACTCGGACAACGATCTGCTTTTTAAATCTGTTGTTAAATGAATGTTGTAAAAAAATTTCTGAATGAACGTCCAGAACAACGAGCACTCAACCGGATATTTTAAATTTAAAACAAAGAAACACTTAAAACATACCAAACATTTAAGAATTTTATCGAACTTATAAAATACACTTGAGACATACAAGTAATACTCTGTAATGTCGTAAGGGATTGAACCTTTTAGACAAATATTGGGTTGCAAAGTAGTCTTACTTAGGTATCTTAATTCTATAACCTCTTTTAATTAGGTTTGTATTTCACCAACAATGGGTCTCCAAATAACAAATGCGATCCTGGAGTCTTCTACTGTAAGCCTTTTTAATTTGTCACTCTTTTTTATCCTTTCCGTTGGAGGCAAAACAGCATGCATCAGCAGTAGTACCAAAAGATGTTGAGTTTCTGTTGAAAAAAAGAAATTGTTAAAACAAAATAAATAAAAAAGAATTATGGGAACTACCAAGGTTTCAAGCAAGTCAAAAATGTGAAAAAATAAATTTTGCGAAATATGTTTGTATGGTTTGCAAAGTAAAGCCAAATTACATTTAATATTAAACTTTAAAAGATATATAACCTTCCAACTGTTCATCAAACGACTTTAAAATATGAAGGCTTTGCTTATCCTTAATTTTTAACAAAGCTGCTGATACAAAACGGGTTTTAAAAGCGTCCCATTGGTCAAAATAATGGCTGTTGCTGCCTTCATACGCTTTTTGAAAATCAGCTTCGATCTGCAACGAAATTTAAAAATTACATATTGGAAATGAGCTGAAAGCTAAGAGACTTACCTATTGATACCCAAATATCTGTTTTAAAATGGGGAAATCTTCAAAAACATTTTCTAATGAAATGTTTGTTTTTAAAAGATCAAACCTCCATTGATATGTATTAGGCCATTTTTCGAGTACAATTTCCCTCGTCGACTGCGACTTTATCAGCTTAAATAGAAACAAAACCAAAAAAAAATCAGTGAAATAAAAATATAAATGAAAATAAAATTGAAATGTAAATAAAAATAGAAATGAAAATAAAAATATAAATAAAAAGAGAAATGAAAATAAAAATATAAACAGAAATATAAATAAAAATACTAAAGGGGAAAAAAAATAAATAAAAGTAAGATAAAAATAAAAAAATAAATAGAAAAATAAATAGAAATGAAAATAAATATAAAAATAAATTAATTAATTAAATAAAATAAAATTTACCTAAAGTTAGTACTTGGCTAGGTGGGATGTTTTCCTTATTTTTGCGAAGCGGTGACTCCTTCTTAAATTTTGTTTGAAAATTGTACCAATTGCTCTAAAGCAGTCTCCCTGGTTTTTTCCTTTTATTTTTTCCTTTTATAAGTTTCCTGTAATCAATTGATTTTATTATTTTAAATTTATTTTATTTTTTGATTTGGCAAACCTTTATTTCACAATAGAACAATGGTGTAATATCAAAAGCAACTTTATCTAATACGGGCTGCTTTGGTAAAATATCGTTTATTACCATGTATTCGGATCTAATCTAATAATTTTCGATATTTTGAGTCCAAACGATATTCTTTGGCAAAAAATTTAAAAATTAAGGTGGCTTTTTCGTTTTTTGCTAGAATTTGTGGTAAATCAATCTGAAATTTTTTGATTTGCGTTAATACATTTTTCGTTATTTTCATATATTTTACCTCTCTATGTTTTCCTATCGATGTTTGTAGTTTCCCCTTGAAAATATATGAATTAAGATTTAAAATTGCCTTTTCCAGATGTTTTGATTTATGAACATGGAAGTACATATACATACAGTCACAAAAGTCAGTCATAAAAATAACAAATGAATTATTTTATTAATTTTTTTCAGTTTCATACATATAGTTTCATACACACATATACGAAAGTACACTTATGCATGCATACCAAAATGTATATTTAGATCAGTGGTTGCCTCTGCTGCGCGCAGGGCCCACGGGATAGGCAATTTCGCTGCCGCTGCTCTGTCAGCGCGCTGCAGCACATAAACGCAATGCGTTCTTTAATTGTCTGTTTGCTGCCTCTGCTGGCCACCACTGATTTAAATGAACAAATTTTGTGTTACGTTTGTTTGTTAAACTAAAATCTCAGTTTAGAAGACATTGTCACAAATGCACTGGATTCATTTATTTTGCAAGCAGTTTTACCACAATAAAATAATTTACATTTACAGTATTATTCAGCAGTATTATTCATTTTGAATCGCGAAGTGAGTCCCGATCGCGGCAAGAGTTCAAATCGAAGTGTCTGTGCAACGAGAACGCTTCTCCCTGCGTGCTCATCTTCCCTCTCGCTCAATTCCTTTCTCGCTCTTGCGCAACCGGGCCACACTCGACGGTTATGCCAATTCAAACGTCTCGCTAATACTCCGCTCTCGCTCTCAAGAGAGAACTAATACTTTGTTTTCTAGGAAAAGGTCGCCTTCTAGGAAATATGGAATCAGCTTTGATACCCGCAAAATAAGATAACGGTTTCTATAATTTAAATAATTCCAAGAACTGCGACACGGCCTTCCTGACAGACACACGTCCTCGTGTATGATCATCCCAAACATCAACCCAATAAGCATTACTAATAATAATAAGCATCGAAGTGCTACGCTTTTCACTCATTTATTAACAGAAACTTCAACTTAACTTATTCGAATTATTCACTTTCAAGGGTACATTCAAAACATTCTTTCTTGATAACTTTTTAATCATGGACTTTCAAAAACTAACTCGTCCTCCTGACTCCCGCCATGCATCAACAGAGTATCATGGTGCAGCCTCACATAAGCTCCCGCCAAGCATCCACACAGGATCATCAATCTCTGCCAGTACTTCTATATTCGGCAAGGACCGCAGGTGTTCATGTGCATACTTATATTGACGCTCACTTGTTAGAGACTTCAATTTATATCGGTCACCCTCTAAAACTTCAATTATTTTAAAGGGAGCCTTAAATTAGTCACCGACCTGGTGCTTTACAATTTTAGCTTTTGTTTTATCGAACTTTTTTTTGTCATACTGTGCGTTACGATCAATATTTTCCTTGGCCTGCACCCTAACTTTATCCCTGTCTACTACTTCCTCATCTTCAGTGATGGGCAACAAACCAAATGGTCTACCCTCCCTGCCGATCATCAACTCCAAGGGGCTTACTTTGGTCACTCGATTTGCTGTACTGTTCACGGCTAATTGGACTTCTAGTAGCGCGTCTTGCCAGGACCGTTGACTTGTTTCGACTGCAGTTAGCATACTTTTAAGTGTCCCCATAACTCGCTCAACCTGCCCGTTAGCTCGACTGGCACCTGTAGCCATTAAATGAAGATCAATCTTTTGCGAAGTACAAAACTCTCGGAACCCTGAACTGGCGAAATACCTACCCTGATCGGCAATTACACGCATAGGCAAACCAAGCAACGACACAACAGTTTTCAAGGCATTTATACAGTTTCATGTGTCTAAGTTCAACGTATGATGCAAGTATACGAATTTTGTAGAAGCATCTATAATAACAATTACGTATTCCTTTTGATCGTTCTTGCCGCTCAGCTTTCCTGTAATGTCGATGTGCAAAGTATGCCAGGGAATAGCAACTTTTGGAATTGGATGGAGCTCTGCTTGTACTTTTCCTTTTGGCGCCTTTGATAGTTTGCAAGTAATACATATACTTTGTCTAATGTCTTTTCCCAACCTAAGTGCATTACAGCTTCGTGTACATGGTTTATTACAGCCCATCGGTAAGCTCTGGGTATTACAGGTAAGCAACGTGTTCTACCGTTTCGTTGAATTTTTCGATGAAGCATGCCCCTCCTCAACTCGTAAGTTTTAAGTAGTTCTTCCTCCAACTCATAATTTTGTAATTTTTCAATTATTTCCGATACTTTTGGGTCGCGTTGCTGCTCAGCAAGTAACCAATTGTCAGAGACCTCAGTCAGAATAACCCTCTTTTCAACTACCTTTTCTAATTGTATGTTCTTTTCAGCGGGAAGTGGATTACGGCTTAAAAAAATTAGCATATGCCATTCTCTCCCCTTTCCTATATTCAATGCAAAATTGGAAGGCTTGCAAGTACCCCCACCACCGATGTACCCTAGGTGTCAATGTTGCTTTAGAACGACTTGCCCTTAATGAATCGCAGTCTGTGAAGATGATAAATTCTAGACCTTGTAGATAATGCCTAAAGTGCTTTACTGCATTTACAACAGCAAGGGTTTCTAATTCGTACGAATGATATTTTGACTCCACTGGCTTTGTACTATCCTGTGTCTATCCTGTGTAACAAAATGTCCCCGTAACCAATCATACTTGCATCTGTGTGCAACTCTACGGGGTGTTTGGGATCAAAAATAATCAATACTGGTGAATTAGTTAAAATTGCTATTACTTTCTGTCTCAGTGTTTCATGTTCGCTTCGCCAAGCCAATTCCTTGCATTTTTGAGAAGTTAATAGAAACAATGGTTTTAACATTTCTGAGAATTTTGGCACGAATTGGCGAAAGTAGGCAGCTAAGCCGATAAATTTCCTTAACTGAGGTACCGTTTGCGGAGGAGGTAGTTCTACAAGAGCTTTTATTTTTCGACTGTTTGATCGAATTTCTCCCGCACTAACTTCATAGCCTAAATAGTCAATTTGCTGAGTCAGGAACGTACACTTGTTTATATTAAAGGAGAGACCTGCTTCTATTAAGATTAGAAGAACTTGATCTAGTCTTTCTATTGCCTGTTCTTTTGTTTCTGCGGCTATCAAAACGTCATCAATGTAAACGATGACAAATGAATGGGCTAGCGCTCCCAACGCCTTCATTATGGCGCGTTGAAATACCGATGGCGCGTTTTTTAGCCCAAACGGCATTGCGAGGAATTCATACTGCCCCTCGGGCGGTACAAATGCCGTACGTTCGATCGATTCAGGGCTAATTGGAATTTGATAAATGCCACTCGCCATATCTAAACATGAAAAGAACATGGCTCCCCACATACGAGCTATTTGATCAGAAATGAGTGGTAAAGGATATTTATCCGCCACGGTATTTAATTCCCTGTAGTCCACGCATAAGCGATCTGTACCATTCTTCTTTTTGACCAGCATCATTGGGCTAGTAAAGGGGGAACTACTCGGGCGTATACCTTTGGCGGACAACAATTCGTCTATCATTCGTCTTAAATTGGCCTTTTCTTCTTCACCTAGCCTATATGGGCGACGCTGAACTGTTTTATGCGGATCACTAAGACGTATACTAAGTAGTCCTGTTGTTACTGGTGTGTGTGGAATGCCTTTAATAAACGACTTAGAATATTTTCCCAATATTTCGGTTAATATTTTTTTTTCTAACCCATTTAAATTATTATTGAAATTGAATCGATTTACCAAACTTGAATCGTACGACAGCGCTTGCACAATTTTCGGTTTAGAAATTTCGAATTTATTTGCTTCGATTACAACACCAAAGCCTTGACTTAAAATATCTCGTTCAATAAGAATATAAAAATTAAGAAGCATTATTTCTACAAAATTTTCGTTAATATTAACATTACAGAGGAACTGCGTTGTATACATACAGGCTCACATCCAATACCCCTTAAAACCACTGAGTTAGATAGACGTTTTCCTTGTAACTTCGCCGCTACGTTTTCCTTTACAAGAGAACATTCAGCGCCTGAATCGAAACAAAATGGAATGGACTCACCAAATTGTTTAAGAATGCCTTTAGGTTCTACAACCACTAAGTTCACACGTTTCCCAGTGTCGACTTCTTGTTGGTTGTGACGATTCTTTGGGCAATCCGAAGCGTAATGTCCCAGCTACCCGCACTTGAAGCATGTCCTGTTGTTGTGTGGACGAGGCTTTTGTCCTGAAGCTACGCTGGTCCGGTTTCGGTCTTCATTTCGCCGTTTTCGCCAATTCGCCCACAGTGATGACACTTAACTTGAGATGGCATCTTCATCTTCTTCCTATCGACTTCGTGGCCACCCACAGATTCGCTTCACCTCGCATACACATGTGCCTTTAGTTGTTGTTGTAGATCGTTGCGCGTTTTAACGGTACCCGTAAACATCGATTTCAAAAGGCGAGGATCCAAGTTGGAAAGGTGTGTCAAAACGATGGACACGACGAGTTCTTCCAATTCTATAGATTTGAATTTAGACATAAGAGACGTCACAAGGCGGCTACCGTATTCAGGAATATTCTCTCCTGGGCTAGGACGCCCATTCCAAACGTTCATTAAAGTTGCAGCCGGGGTCTCAATTCCGACAAATCGTTGCACGAACAATTCCTGGAACTTCGGCCAGGTCATGCCACTGAAACAAATTTGCGCTAACCACTGTGACGCACTTCCTAGCATAGATTTGCTTAGGGCCATGACAGTAGCACTTTCTGTGAGCATGTGCTCAGCGAAAATCAATTCGACTGTATTACACCACGCTCTTGCATCAGCGCCCGCACTATCAGGATCGAATTTTGGCAACATTATTGAAGTATTTTTCACTTCCGATACCGGCTCACTTGTTGTGTTCATTTTTTTCACAAGTTCCATCAACGCACGATTTTGAGCCTCCAATACAGCCATAACACTTGCACTGTCAGGGGCAGGGCCGATCCCACTTCTGATATCGGAGAACTGACATTTTCAGTATTATTCATTTTGATTCGCGAAGTGAGTCCCGATCGCGGCAAGAGTTCAAATCGAAGTGTCTGTGCAACGAGAACGCTTTTCCCTGCGTGCTCATCTTCCCTCTCGCTCAATTCCTTTCTCGCTCTTGCGCAACCGGGCCACACTCGACGGTTATGCCAATTCAAACGATCTGGCAACTCCGTCTCGCTAATACTCCGCTCTCGCTCTCAAGAGAGAACTAATTCTTTGTATTCTAGGAAAAGGTCGCCTTCTGGGAATTATGGAATCAGCTTTGATACCCGCCAAATAAGACTACGGTTTCTATAATTTAAATAATTCCAAGAACTGCGACATACATATTTTTATACCCGTTACTCGTAGAGTAAAAGGGTATTTTAGATTCGTGGAAGCGTTTCCGACCTTATAAAGTATATATATTCTTGATCAGGATCACTAGCCGAGTCGATCTAGCCATGTCCGTCTGTCCGTCTGTCTGTCCGTCTGTCCGTCTGTCTGTCCGTCTGTATGAACGCTGAGATCTCGGAAACTATAAAAGCTAGAAGATTGGGATTTGGCATGCAGATTCTAGGGGTTATTACGCAGCGCAAGTTTTTCACGCCGATGTGCCACGCCCCCTCTAACACCCACAAACCGCGAAAAACTGTGGCACCCACAGTTTTGAAGCTATATTAACGGGAAAAGCAATGTGTATTCGTTTTATCAATACATATTGATAGACCAAAGTGGGAAACCCCCCCTCCCCCCCTAACGCCCACAAACCGCGAAAAACAGTGGCACCCGTCTGTATGAACGCTGAGATCTCGGAAACTATAAAAGCTAGAAGATTGGGACTTGGCATGCAGATTCTAGGGGTTAATACGCAGCGCAAGTTTTTCAACCCGAAATACCACGCCCCCTCTAACGCCCACAAACCGCGAAAAACTGTGGCACCCACAGTTTTGAAGCTATATTAACGGGAAAAGCAATGTGTATTCGTTTTATCAATACATATTGATAGACCAAAGTTGGAAACCCCCCCTCCCCCCTAACGACCACAAACCGCGAAAAGCTGTGGCGCCCATAGTTTTAAAGCTAGAGCAAAAGTGTAAACGCAATTTTGTTTGGGTTACTAACGCCTACCGAAATGTAGAAGAAATTTTTTAAATTTTTTGAAGCGGCTGCTTGGTTTGCCCTGCTTGAGACTGCTGACTTTAGCTTGTAGCGAACTACGTTTCGAGAGCAGATGTAATTTGTAGCCTACGTTGAGCACGCGCTGGTTCCGGCATGAGTTACCAGTAAAGGGGGGTCGGGGATAGGTTTTAGGAACGCTGCTACTTGCTCTATAGACAAACAACAAAATCTTATTACTTCGCGTGCTATATGGTACGAGGATCTCCGCAGGACTAATGGACCGGACTATTGACTAGCAAAGGACAGACAAGGACGAACAAGGATGTAGTGCCTTTATGTCAGCGGTTGTTTAAGCTGACTTGCCCTCCCTACCATGATCACCATCGACCAGATACATTTATGGCGATCCCTAAAAGGCGACTACACTTTACATGACATATAACATTCGACGACGCATGGCTTCCCTATTGACTCTACTCAACTTTAGATAACATTATAAATTTTATTTTTAAACATAGAATAATCCTATTAAATAACAAAAATTAATTCTAAACAAGTTCATTAGGAACCTAAGAACTGATTAACATTTAGCTTGAAATTAAAATTGCGAATTTAATGACTAAAAATTAAATTTAGCGATCGCTGAATATTTCTGAGTTCATGTATATAAATGTACAAATGTAGAGAGCGGGTAGAATGGGTAGAATGTAAGTATATTAAATTATGCCATTATATGTGAGACTTAAAATCTTATTTTATTGAGCAGGGAGTTGGGTAGGGTTTTATGGGAGAAAATTTACGAAATTGGATGTAGTTTTTTTTTCAGTACAGCATTTTAAAGATTTAAATTTTCATATTTGTTTTTTTTTGTTTGATGACTTTAATTCCCTTAGACTGCTTGAGTCGGCTTTATTTATTGTTATTTTTTTTTTTATAAAGGTAGTTGAAATTCTGAAGAAGGGACTGTTCTGCTCTAATGCATAATTTTCATGTTATTGACCTTCTCTCTTCATTTAAATTATACTCTTAAACTACTTAACCTAAATTGCTGCTGTTGCTCTGCTCCTAGCGGCGTAAACTGCCGCGTAAAATTCGTTACTTTAAGTTCTAAATGTAATTGGAATCGCTTTCGTATTTCCAAGGATGGTTAATTCAAAATTTCATTTCTTTCTGGGGCTTTATTTCCCTACGGCATATGGACTGTATGGCCTAAATTTTGTTGGCTAGTGGGCTATTCTACAACATATAAACGTAGATGTAGAAAGTAGAAAAGATATGTAGATAATATAAATAAATCAAATTCTCGGCGCTATGGTTGCTGCGGGGATCTCGGATTCTGCTGCTGCTGGTGCTGGTTGATCGGTTGGCCCTTTGCGATTTTGCGATTGCTTCCGGTTGGCCTTCGTTCTCCAGACGCCTCTTATGCCCAAGCCTGGCTTTTGGCGGACCGAGGTTATGTAATTAGGTGCCACCTAAAAACATTAGGGCGTTCAAACACCACTTTATCAACTTCTCGCACTCAAAAAACTTACCCACTAGGGGTTGGCACTTTAGAACTTGTGTTTTATTGGTTTTTAAGCCACTTGCAACGGCGATTGCCGGGAATTTTAGTAATTTTTAGATATTCTTTAATTTCTTTAAAATTTTGATCTTCCCGCACTTGCAACTACTTCTGTTCCGATCCACTGGTAAACTTGGTGTGCCTCCAAACGAAATTGACTTCGGGTCGGGACCCTGAGTACGACCTCGCTCACCACTTTGGTGAAATTTCGGAATTTTGGCTCAAGAGACTTATCCCCGTCCAAAATCGTTCTGGCCAATTTCCGTTGCCTACTTTTGGGCCTAAAGCAATCTTAGCCAAAAGACAAGCAAATCCTACAGTTCCCCCCCACCAAAATCTCACTTGGGGTGAGCTATCGACACAAGGGAGATACCAGCTTGTCTTATTGTCGCAAGTCTTTCGCGTGGTATTTGCCAATTAATCTTCCTTGGAGGTCCTCAATTTCATAATAGGCTAAACCCAGTTTTTTCCGGATCCTAGACTTTATAAAAACCGGTGCTAGCTTTGAGCTAAAACCCTTTGCGAAGTTGCTTTGCTGGAAGTTCCGGCGGAAGACCTCTTGACCCGGTCTGTAAGACACAATTCGGCTCCGCAAGTTATAAGCCCTTTCATTCCTTTCCCTTTGGGCTTCCATCGAATCCTGAGCCGTACGCCTTATTATGTCTCGCGAGTCATCCTTACTGAACTGTACATTTCTATCCTCTAGCAATCCTAGCTCCCTAATGATTTTATATGATTTTCCATCTACTACCATGTGCTGCCCAAAAACCATTCTGTACGGTGTCGTTTGTATGGCCGAATGAAAACTTGACCTCAGCGCGCAACAGATGCTACTAAGTTTACTATCCCAGTTCTTTTGACTCGGATCTATGTACGCCTTGATGGCAGCTAACACCGATCTATTGACCCTTTCTGAAGCGTTGGCTTGTGGAGCGTAAATCGCCGTATAGGAGTGGGCGATTCCATATTTCTCGAGTAAAGCGTTGAACGCCACTGATTTGAACTGCACTCCATTATCGGAAATAATAGTTTCCGGTACGCCGAAACAATGGAATATTTCTTTTTCAAGAAATGGAAGGATAGCCTCGGTGGTAAATTTCTTCACGGCTTTCAGGAAGGGAAACTTTGAAGCATGATCGACCACAATAAAAAGCCCTATATGCCCTTCCGAGCTACGCGGATACGGCCCTAAAAAGTCGACGTAGAGCCTTTGAAAAATCCTTTCAGATTGGCCAGTATTTCCCAAGGCTGGTCTCAAAGTCTGACTGGGATGCTTTGTTGTCTTGCACACTTCGCACCTATTGACAAAATCTTTTACATCTACCGCTAAACTTGGCCAATAGAAATATCTTCTCAAGTTTTCTAACATTTTGGCTATGCCACAGTGTGCTGCTAAGGGATCTTCATGCGTTTTTCTTAACAAATCTGGAACTAGCTCTTTAGGAAGCCACAGCTTCCAACAGGATTCATCTGCCACTTTCTCGTCTGCAGCGTGCTCAGCGCGACGATAAACAAATCCGTTGCTGACCTTAACCTCACCTAATTGTTGTACTCCTGTGGAAATAGCTGCTTTTAGATCTTCGTAATTTTTCCCTTTAAACTCACTGGCATCCATATCCACTAAACTAGATATTTCCAAGCCCGAAAGGTCTTCCGTAAAAGTCCTTGACAAGGCGTCTGGTACTACATTTTGACTTCCTTTTCTATGGCTGATTTTGAACTTAAATCCCTGCAATTTTAAGGACCATCGTGCAAGACGAGAACTGAGGTCTCCCTGGGACATTAGCCACTTTAAGGACGCGTGATCGGTAATAATTGTGAACTCTTGTCCCTCCACATATGCCCTGAATTTTTTTACCGCCAAAACAGCTGCCAAACACTCCTTTTCGGTGACTGTGTAATTTGATTGACATTTGTTTAGTTTCTTGGACATAAAGGAGATTGGAACTTCGTTTCCCTCGGCGTCGTCCTGCATTAGAACAGCGCCCACTCCAGTGTTGCTTGCATCACAATGGATGGAAAACGGAGCGTCAAAATTTGGGCTATGCAACACAGGGGCCGTACACATGTGTTCTTTCAAGATTTCAAAAGCTTGTTGAGCTTCCTCAGTCCAAGCAAATTTCTTTCTGTTTCTGAGCGTATCGGTAATTGGAGAAGCTAACGCGGCAAAGTTTTTTATAAATTTATTGTACCAACCCGTCATTCCTAAGAAACGGCGAACCTGTTTCATGGAGCGAGGGCTAGGGAACTCCAGAATTGCGGCTATTTTATCTGGGTCTGTGCCTACGGTTCCATGGCCAATCACATGTCCCAAGTATTTAACCTCCTTGATGCAAAAATTGCTTTTTTCTACGTTTATGGTCAGCTTGGCATTTTGAAGGTGAGACGCAACCTCTTTCAGAACTTCTATATGTCTTTCAAAAGTATCTGAGACTATTAGTAAGTCGTCTAAGTACACAAACACCTCGTTCCTTAGAGACGCTGGGATCACCTTATCCATTAGCCTACACATAGTCTGGGGAGAATTAGATAGCCCAAAGGGCATAACAACAAAATGATAGAGGGGTCTTCCAGGCACTGTGAATGCCGTTTTGTCCCTTGAATTAGCCTCTAGCGGGATCTGCCAAAAGGCGTCTTTTAGATCCAAACTAGTTATGAATTCTGCTTTTGGGAGCCTACCTAAAATTCCATTAATAAGTGGCATTGGATATGCGTCTTTAACCGTCACTTCATTCAGCTTTCGGCTATCAATACACAGCCTTACTTTACCAGGTTTCTGGACCAGAACTACTGGTGAGGACCAAGCGCTGGACGACTCCTCTATTACACCTAGCTCTAGCATTCTATCCAGTTCCGCATACATAAGTTTTTCCGTTGCCGGAGATACCGCATAGTGCCTTTGTTTTATGGGTTTTGCTTGAGCCACATCAATGGAGTGTGAGAGTAGTTGGGTCCTTCCCAGACCTTTCGCCGCGTACGACGGGAAAAGCTTAATTGCACGAAGTAGCGCTTGTTGCTGGTCAGGCAAGAGCTCACGAGATATTGGCTCTTCTAATGCTGCCACTATTGGATTGTTGCCCCGGAAGGCTTCGGGTAATAACTGGAAATGCTTCCAAAAATCTATTCCTAGATACAAATCTCCTGCTAGGGATGGTACTACATAGAAGGTTAGTGTTTTCTTTTCGCCCCGGAAAGACACTTCTGTAGTTAGCCGACCACTTATCGGTTGGGATTGCCCGTCTGCTGTTCGAATTCCTGCTGTTATTCTAGAGTATTTTATATTTAGTTCTGGTAGCTCTGTAGCCAGACTCCCACCTATGCAGCTGACTGACGCTCCAGTGTCCAGTAAACCAACTACCATTTTGCCCAAAATTTCAACCTGCGCGTAAGGCCTGAAATCGTTAAGTTGCCCCACTATGGCTGAGAGCAACAGCTTGCGTTCTTTCTTTTTTAAACTTTTGTACTTGTCCCTACGGCTTGTTGAACGAGTGGTATGATTGCTCTCTAACTCAGTTTTGGAAGAAATCTGGACAGTTGATTTTGGTTTTGGGGTTAGTGAAGTGAATCTGGTTGGTCGGTCATCGTTGCCTTCGAGACCATCTGTTTGCGTGCCTTTGTGGCACGCTCTGCTGAGTTTTTTGTCGGGTGGCACTTGATGCAGGTATGACTGTACTGGCCGTCTTCTCCGCATCCGAAACAATACACCCGCTTCGGTACTGGGCACTTGGTATGTGGATGTCCCTTTTCTTTACAGTTCCAACATCGCAGATTTATGGCCGCTAACTCTTGATCTTCATCTGACTCTTCGCTCTCTGTTACTGTCTCTACCTGACATTGCACCTCACAGACTTGCCTCCTGGGTGGTCCGTGGCGCGGTGTAAATCCTTGCGGCTTTCCTACGGTTTGCATAAAAATTTCTCGGGTCCTTACTAGTCGTCTTAATTCTTGCACAGTTCGGGTATGCTCATACAAAATCTCATGTTGGACTTCTGGAAGGAGGTTCGCCCGCAAAGTTTCAACCATTGCTTGCTCTGACATTGGTTGCGACAGTCTATCTGCAAGGGCAGCGATTATCCTATGGAAATCATCGAAAGTTTCGTTTCCCCGTTGCTTTCTTTGGTCTATTTCCGCTCGAATGTTCCTGTCAGTTCTATCGTCTTTGAATTGGCCTTTAAGTCCTTCAACTAACTCGAACCAACGCACTGCAGATACGCTTTTATGAAAACGCCAATACCAATCGCTCGCTATTCCGTCAAACAGCAAATTAGCATTCTGAGCCACTAGCTCAAGATTTCCCTCCAATGATTGTCCTGCTAAAGCTTCTACTCTGTATATAAAGTCCTCGACAGTCATTGGCCCTTTTCCTGAGAAGCGTAGCTTCCAACCAACCATGATTTGAGCAATCTTATCTGGCCTTAAGGAGCTGCTTGCTGAGGCAGGCGAATAATTGCTACTACGATTCTGACCTAGATTTGGTGGAACTTGGGGATCGGTATTACCTCGGTTATACATCGGGTCTAACATTATCTGGTTAGGCGAAAAATTTGCCGCTTGGGCTTGCGAATTCCCAGCGAACGCTTGGGTCATAGTTCTTGTTTGTTGGGCCAAAGCATCAGCGAAACATTTTGTTTGCTGGGCCAATGCAGTCGTTAAGGCTTCTGAAATGGCTACCCTGATAGTTTCGGCCATTGCCGACTGAAAATCAGTTTGAGGTTCAGTCGGGGCTGAAGACGATTGTTGATCGTTACCAGTAGACATTGTGATTTCGGCTGGTGGTTTGCCTTGATTAGCTTTCGACCTAGTTACTACTACTACGTTAAGTGGCACTATTGGAGTTTTGGTTCTTGAGCCAGAAGGTTTAGTTGGAGTATCAACTGCTAAATTCTCCGCTGATGCAAAGGATAGTGAACTAGAGCAGACAGGACAGATTTTTGTTTTCCCCGCTTTTGTAGCGAAGCAATTTCGGTGAAAATCGTGACCGCAAGTAGCGTGAAGCAATTGGATGGGAAAGGAAATACCCTTTGCACAAATCTGACAAACGTTCTCTACTATTTTGGTTAAGTCTTCTGTGCTGTGTGCTAGGGGCATTTCAAAAACCTATCCTTTAGGATTCGTGCAAAATAATTGAAAAATATTTACCAACTAATACAAATAAATAAATAAAAAAAACAAATACATAAATAAATAGATAAATAAATAAATAAAATAAAAAATAACTAATTTAACAAATAAATAAATAAATGAATAAATAAATAAATAAATAAATAAATAAATAAATAAATAAATAAATAAATAGTTTGACTAATCCAACAGAAATAAATCAAGAAATATACAAAAAAAATAAATAAATAAACAAAAAAAAAAAAAAAAAAAAAACCAAAAATCAAAATAAACTTTCAAAATCTGGGGTGCCATGCAATCGTTTTCTGCTATCTTTTTGTAAAGTTCCTTGTCCTGCTAAGTCCTGTCGGTAATGAAATTTAATACTATTGACTCTAAAATTTTTTAATAATAAAATGTAATTACAAGTGGAAGATGTCGTTTTCAGATGACGAACTATTACACAAAAACAATAAAAAGGTTCACCTCAAGGCAAACGGCAACAAGATATTCTGGATTTCCATGTAACAGATTCACTAATCTTACATTTAACATCTTGTATCAAATAACTTTTTGCAACTTGTATTATATACAGACTATACCAGACACACCAGGCAACCGGCAACAAGTGTTCTGTACAATTCCGCCTGAAACTCCACTACAAAAAGATTAATACGCAAAACAAAAATAAATTACAAAAAAAATTTGACTAGAAAGGTGAAAGATATCGTTTTCAGATGACGATCTATTAACAAAAATACCTACTTAATCGGTTCACCGCATGGCAAAACGGCAACATCCGGCTCCTATTGTTCAGATTCTCGAAAACACTCTCTTAATCTTACATTTAACATCTGGTATTAATAAAATTCTTGAACTTCGCATAAAACACAGACTATACCAGATACACCAGGCAACCGGCAACAAGTGTTCTGTACAATTCCATATTAGACTTCAGTACAAAAAAAAATTAATACTTCCCACGCTAAAAGACGGGATGGCAAATTTATTAAGCCAATAAACAACGCCCTATGCGTAAGTTTAATTAGGTAGCGGCGTTAAAGCTAAGTAGCTAAAACTTTTCCAGCAGCCTAATAGTATGCAAGGAGTTTTGATCCGTAAATCACTCCTCGCCGCACCTAATCTAGAGGATGAATGCTGTGGAGATTCTCTTGACTAACGTCTGATGTTACTGACGGTTTTAAATATTTTTTTTTAATGGATCTGGCCTTGCCGGATCGAACTGTCGCCATGACAGAATCGGGCCACACACGTTTGGGCGCCAAATAAGTTTATTGTTATATATTAGAATACTGTAGCGAA